>JASVEL010007648.1:0-127975 GCA_032618575.1 Nicotiana noctiflora
ACATTTCTGCAAATTTTTAATTTCTACAATTTTAGTTTTTGTTAGCTAACATCAGAAACACCGTAACATGAAATACCCGTACTGGGGCAGAAGAAAAGTTTTGTTGTTTTTATTTTGAGCAGGTATTAGTCTGAAGGCGACGAGTACCATCGAAAGTCAAAAAAGGGGGAGCATGTCACGACCCAAACCCTGGTCGTGATAGCGCCCAACACCATGTTAGGCAAGCCCTACCATACTATCCCTTAAACCAGCCAATTATTAATTCTAATTAATCAAGTTAAACTTAAATAGCAAGTGATCATATCCAAATGACAAACGTAACAGTAAAAGCATACAAAATACGGTCCCAACCAAATCGTGGTATCGCGGGTCTGAGCCTCTACAGAATAAACATCCTAATACAATCAAGTCTAAGCAAGATGAAAGCAGCAAATTGATAAGGAAGGAGAAGACAGGTTCTGCGGACACCGGTAGCTACCTCGTAGTCTCCGCAAAAGTAGATAAGGATCAGCAGCTACAACAACTCAACTACTCTCGGGCACCTGTGAATCTGCATAAAAAGTGCAGGGGAGTGGGATGAGTATATTTGAACTCAGTGAGTAATAATAATAAGCAATAACTGAAAGTAAGAACTCAGGTACTATCACTAAACAATTCTAAGGCAAACCCCCACAGGTAAGTCATCACTACAGTGAACACTCTAAACTTCAGTCCATATCTATCTCAACAAGGTTTCACACTGACCAAATCCTCCCTAGTACCGCTATGGTGTACTGCCAACTCAACGTCTGTATATATATACATATGTCTATAATGTATAAGTACTTAAGTATGTATATGAATATGAATAAGTATAATGCTGCGGCGTGCAGCCCGCTCCCAATACATATACCGCTGCGGCGTGCAGCCTGATTCATTTAACGTCGACGGCGCTCACTAGGGGTGTTTACAGACTTCGGAGGGGCTCCCTAAGCCCAAGCGCTATGATACTGCGGCGTGCAACCTGATCCACACATATATTACTGCGGCGTGCAGTTCCTTCATAATCTCATTAACCCTCCATATATATATATATATATATATATATGTATGTATATATATATGTATGTATATATCCCTGAACAAGAAATGTGTGCAGACTCAGACTCCGAAGGGGCTCCTACAGCCCAAGCGCAAAAATACTACGGCGTGCAGTCCGATACACATGTATACTGCTGCGGCGTGCAGCCCGATCCAATGTATATACTGCTACGGTGTGCAGCCCGATCCAATATAGGTATATATATGTAATACCTCATAATGGGTCCTCGACCCTGTCCCACTTAGTATAGGATTAGCCTTCCAGGCCCACTCAGCTAAATTAGGGAATTTACACCCTAAGTAATCAGTCTCTGACAGTACACACCTAGTACTGGCTCTTGATATGCTATTCAGCTAGTTTTACAGCTAAGTGTAAGTTTCCAACATGATATAGGGGTCACCTAGCTCTACAGGTCCCCTAATGCTCTACAGATCGGCACAAGGCCCCAAACATGGCTACTTGCCCAATTACACAGTTATAATCCCATTCTCAGTCACAATACACAATACACTATTAGTCGGAAAGGACCAAGTCCAATTCCCTAATCACAATGTCACCACCCCGTCACATGACGCGTGTCTCATCTCAACATAGCACTGTAAAGTGCAAGTACGGGGTTTCAAGCCCTCAGTACATTATTTACTACCACCACTCACCTCGAACCGGCAGAAGCCTTAGTCCGCCTTGCGCTTGCCTCACAAATCGATCTCCTCCGATGTCAAATCTGCTCAAAATCAATGATAATACATCAATATATGCCAAATTCACACAACCCACTCGAAATAACTCAAATTGAATCAAAACCCACAAAGTTGTCAAAACTCGACTTTTGGTGCGCTTCTCAAAAAATTATAAAAGTTACATATTCGGAACCCTCGTCACAATACGAGTCTAAGCATATAATGTTTTCCAAAATCGGGCTCCGTTTGCCCACTCAAATCGACATTTTACTAAAGCCCTGGCTTAGGCTAAATTTCCCCATAATTTAATCCAATTTCAGTAAAATATAGGGGGATTTCATGATAAAAGCGCGTAATAAAACCAGAAAACTTACCTCCAAAAATATCCCGATGATCTCCTAGCAATTCCCATCACTTTCTCACTCTAGAGCTCAACAATGGGGGTTTCTAGGAGTGAAACCCGTATATGAAATGTTCTGTAATTAAAGAATCTGCCCAGACATTTAACCCTTTGCCAACGCGACACTGCCCACGCGTTCGCGATGAAATTTTTTTGCAGCCTCCAGGATTACTCTACGCGAATGCGTGCTCCCTGCCGCGTTCGTGATGCTCAACCTCCCCAAGCCTACGCGAACGCGTCCAGACCCCTCGCGAACGCGATGCCTCCAAATCCTGACCCTACGCATTTGCGTCCAACCCATCGTGAACGTGATGAACAAATCTCGATAACCTTCACGGACGCATGACCTCTCATGCAAACGCGATGAAGAATACTCTGCTGCAAATATTGCATAAATTCAGCTGCTGCCTAAGGCCAAAAATGGTCCGTTTGGACCCCCGAATTCATCCCGAGGTCCCCGGGACCCTAACGAAAACCGCCAACGTACTCCATAACACGATGAAAACTTGTTCCAATCATAAAACACGCCCTCAAACACGGAAAACATCGAATCTAAGCAAATTCAAGCCTAAGTTTTCATTCAAACTTCCGCAACCAACATTCGATCAAAAACCCGACCAAACAACCTGCGAATGACCTAAAATTTCGCAGGCACATCCAGAATCAACTAACGGAGCTAGTGCAACAGTCAGAATTCCATTCGGACTCCCGGATCAAAATCTCACCTATCGATCGGATATCGCCAAAATTCAACTTTAGCAAATTCAAGCCTAAAACTACATCGGATCTCCAAATTCACTTCCGTTTGCTCTCCTAGCTCATAAATGACCTCCCGGAGCTGACCGAATCATCAAAATTCGATTCCGAGCTCTCTAACCCACAAGTCAACATCCAGCTGACTTCTCTCAACTATTCCTTCTTCTAAGGGACTATTTGTCTCAATTTCAACTAAACTCCGCCCGGATTGACTCAAACTTACCCAACATGCATATTGCAACATTAACAAGCATATAACGGGGATAACGGGGTGATAACTCACATGATGATGGGCCGGGTCATCACAGAGCAAGAAAAAGAACAATCTACAAAAAGAAGGATAGCCGCACGAAAAAATCAAGGAAAAAGAGACAAGGAAAAATAAGAAGACAAGAAGTAGATAGGAACAACTGTAACTCGTAGTATTATAGCTTAGAATTGCTTCTTTATTTTTGCACTTTTTTTCCCCTGGTGTAATAAGGAGTAGGTCAGTAAGTCATAATAGTGTCAATGCAACAGCAAAGTCTTGGTAGTTTTAAACTACCAGACCTTCCCGAACTATACTGAACTATACCTGATTCCTGTTTAGCCCAGGATATGTAGGCAACCTCTGAGGCAGTGTGCGGTCAAAAGGTTTTCAAAAGTGCTTCTCACGGACTATGCCAGTGGGCAAAAATCTCTCATTACTGCTCACTTGTCTTTGCATTGAAACTCTTTGTGTTCCCGAGCATAGAGGGGCAGTTGTGAGCACGTGATTTTTGCCCTAAGCAACAAATTCCAAAATTAAAGTAAATAATATTTTTGGGTGAAATTACATGTTTTGATTGAAATAAGATACATTTGTCTGATTGAACAGTTAGAAAATTAAAATAATAATAGGTTAAATACAAGTATTTCAATTTAAGTGATTAAAAGGAAAATTAACAAACAAAAGAGGCAATAATAACGAAAATTAAGAAAAATAGTAGAAAAATGTCAAAAAATATCAGAAAATTAGAGGAAATAGGAAATTGAATAATTGAAGATAATATAAAAAGAAAAATTGAAATACAAAAAGAAAAATACCACAAAAATAATTAAAATACAAAGAAAATACAAAGAAAAATACAAAGAAAGGAAAACTGGGCCAAATGCCAGCCCAGGTGTACATTGGCCCAAACCAAATATAAAACTCCGGTCCAGATCTTTAAGTAACAACAATCCCAGCCGTTTATCTCTTCAAATCCAACGGCTGAGGATTTATTCCGGATTAATCAAAATAATAAAATCTTGGAATTAATCTGAGCCGTCCATATCTTAAAATCCAACGGATAACAATACATCTCTCATTTAACTCTGAATGACATCATTTGGGGTAAAACAATCCTGATCGTTGATCTCGCTTGATCTAACGGCCAGGGACGGACTCAATGTAATGAGTATTTAAACCCAATCTCAAAGAGACGGCCGCCCATTTTCAAAACACCTAACCCTAGCCGCCTCTCTCATCTTCTTTTTCTCCCTTTCTTCTTCTCTCTCGAGCTTGACCGGCCATGGAGACTGGCCGTCTCCCACGGAGGTCTCCGGCCACCTCTGAGCTTCAAATCACCTTTCTTTCACTCCTCCACCCCAAGCCACCTTGAAAACCAAGAAACACCAAAAAATCCCAAGATCTTGAAAATCCGGTCACCGGAGTTCTTCTCCGGTGACTGCCACTTTTGATACCAGCCTCCAAAATAACAACCCTAAACCGCCTCCTCCTGATCTTTCACCCCATGTAACTCTTCTCCTTCAAATCTCCTCCGATCTCCTCGAATCTTGTAAAATAAGTCGCTGGAACCCTAATTCTGACTGACTTAAACAAACCCTACACCAAAAGATATCACCTTTTCACTTCTAAAACCCATCTCCGAATAAAAAGACTTCAAATATGAGGTCTTAGATCTGAAAAGAATAAAACCATAGAAATAAGAAAGAAAAAAAAAGAAAACTGGA
This sequence comes from Nicotiana noctiflora, assembly GCA_032618575.1. Taxonomy (NCBI): domain Eukaryota; kingdom Viridiplantae; phylum Streptophyta; class Magnoliopsida; order Solanales; family Solanaceae; genus Nicotiana; species Nicotiana noctiflora. The sequence continues at coordinate 4,892 of JASVEL010007648.1, forward strand.
AAAAGGCTTCGACTTGAAGCCTGAGAGAAAAAGAAAAAAAAAAGAAATAACGAGAAAAAGGGAAGCTCAGGAGACAAATCCTGAAAGCTATGTCCCTTTCTCCCTTTCGTTTATGTTTTTCTGTGATTTTTTGTTCTCTTTGCTTGCTTCTTTATCATTCTTATATCTTTAGCATGTTTCCTGTTTAGATTTACTTTCTTGTTAGCCGTTAAACCACTGCATGATAGATTAGTCTTATCTTCTGAAAAATCCATGTTTATTTATGTTTCTCTGTTAAGTCATGTCTTCTTTGTTTGCTTCTTCTTCATCTTCATGTTTGTTGGCATGCCTTCTGTCTAGATTCTCTTCTTTAGTTGCATGAATCACTGCATGTTCATATTAGTTTTTATCTTCTAATAATCTCTCTTTTATTATGTTTCTCTGTTTAAACCATGTCGTCTTTTGAAGCTTCTTTTATAAATTCTACCTGTCTATGCTTAGTCAAGTACGTTTGAGCATGATTAGGGTTTCAGTAGCCTTTTGACATGAGAAAAGTTCTGACCTTGTCTGCTTTATGTTCAATTGATATACTATGTTGGAAATCTGGATTATAAGTCTTTTTGATTGAAATTCAACAATATTCAATCTCCTCTCTGTGTTTTGGTTAAATGAAAAGTAACTCTGATTTCATGGCTATGTATGCAATTTGATGTGAAAAGGGCTATGTTTGCAACAATTCTGTGTTAGCTGATTACTATTAATACCTAGTATGCTTAGGTGAAATTGGTTATAGCTAAAATAGTGTAGTAATCTGAAATGTGGTCAAATATGAAAACATGCTTTAAATAGTTTTAAAAATGGTTAAAATTGAAAACTACAAAAAGAGGTTATAATTGAAATAAGTAATAAAGAGTGGTCAGTCTTGCAACTGACCAACTCTGATAATTTTCTAACTCTGAAAACATTGGCCAAGTTCTAAATAGGCTAAGTGTTATAATAAAATTGACTTAAGTCTAATTGGCTAGACTTGCAAAGTCTCAATTGGCCTGTTCACTATTTGGCTAGACTTGCAAAGTCTCAATTGGCATGTTCACTATTTGGCTAGACTTGCAAAGTCTCAATTGGCCTGTGTTCACTAATTGGCTAGACTTGCGAAGTCTTAGTCAACCTGTGTTCACTGATTGGCCTAGATTGCAAGGCTAAGTCCAAACTTTGAACTGGCCAGGTCTTAAATAATATAAATTTGAATAACTAAGCAGGCTAGTCCTACAAATTGGCTTTAATTAAAGAAAATGAAACAAAAGGGGGTTAGAATTGAAATAAATTGAGGTTCAGACCTGGCTAAGTCTTAAGAGACTCATTAGAAGTGGCCAGGAATTAAATAGTAACTAGAAATGGCATAACCCTAACCTGGACAGGTTGGGTAAATAATAAATGCCCTTAAGGGCATATAGGGAATAGGAAATGGCATAATTACCGATTTAATAGAGCCTATAGGGACATTAAATACATTTAGGCCTATGATTTCTCCAATATTGCACAAAATTAAGGGCACAATGAACCTAAATAAAAGGTAACTTAGTAAATAACTCTAACAAATAGGGGCACACTAGTAAAAGACCATGTCTCACCTATAAATACACCCCATTTGAGCCTATTGAAGGGATGGATTTCAAAATCAAAATTCAGAGAATATATATACTTAGAATTATAGAGAAAAACTATCTGGATTTTCTAATTGAAGCTCATAACTGTGGTGGATTTCCTACTTCTAGTTATTCTGTATTGCTTATCTTTGCTGGTATTTGCTTTGCTGCTGCTTTGAGACTCAATTGCTTGCTGAAACTCTTCTTTGTTGCTGTTGCATTGCCTGTCATGGACTGAACTGCGATTTCCCGATTTGTTTCCCTTAGACTCATAAGAGTTTTCTGCTGAATCAGGTACACAACTATTACTCAAGCAATGTAATTGCAGTTGACTTGAAGCAATGAATGACATGAATTAATCCTCGAGACTGTTTTTGTTATTCATTTTCATTTTTATTATACAAATAGATGCTATGTAATTTGATAGGAATTGGCTGTATAATTGATACATGTGTAGCATAAAGTAACGCTGATAATCATGTAATAGATAGGATGTAGATTAGGAGTAGTAGTAATCGTAATCACTTAGTTTAGTTTAAAAACAAGTTAATTAGTTCAAACAAACTCACATAGTTTTAAAAAGCTAATCCGTAACAGGCATATAACAAATAATGGTTATACAAAATATAATGATGTTATTAACTTAGCCTTAGTCTACCTCTTCATTTTTAGAATTCAAAAACAACTGTAAACTGCATGATTTTAAAATCAGTAGTTAAGGACTATAAGACTGATCGACATAGTTACACAGTCAGCCTATTAGTTGAATTACACTTAGCATTTAACAATTACAATTTGAAAGTACGAATTATAATTAGTAATATGTTAGGTAAATAATCCTACTTTCAGTAGTTTTAAAAGTATTTGATAAAAATATAAAGAAAAGTAGTCTGTCAGTCAAATTTAATTAATGTTAGATAGTTTTTATTTGGAATTGATACTATTAATTCTGTACTGTTGCCTCTCTTCATAAATAAATATAACCCGAGCTTATTCTCTTTGATTTCAAATACCTGTACATATTATGAGTTTTCAGTTTTGTTTCTTCCTCTTTGTCTCGTTTGGTCTGGGCCTGATGAATAACACATGCCTGGATCTGATTCGGATATTAATTGGGCCTCTAAATAAAGGCTTCAGCCTAATCTGGGTTTCTGAAACCCAGATACACGGATTAATTTGCTGAACGCAAGCCCAAGATGTTCAGGCCCAATAATAATAAACGATGAGGCCTGGACTTACCTCTGGAAAAGTAACGTAATTAAATTGACTAAGGAAAAAACAACAGTAGAAAATATAGTTATATGATAGGTTTGGACTATAAAAATCGAGTGGATGAGCCTCGCATGGAAATAAAAATTAGCGGGGCCCCCAATATAAACAAATAATAATATATAATAGATTCGGGAAGGTTGATAGCAAATTCCACAACCTTTCCCAAAGATTAAAAGCCGTTAGATGATTTTTAGGCACGATTTAATAAATATACCTTCCTTAATATGAGTGCACACTTGGTGTGACTCAAATCATAAATCCCGGCGAAGCCGAAATGTATTAAAGGTCACAGGCGTACTGGTTGCGGTGTGACTGGAAATACGTTTTCGCAACGTCGCAATTCGTAAAAATATTAAAGTTTGAAATATGTACACTTTGTTAAAAGGCATATAATAAGTCACATAAAACCAAGAACGACAATTGAGCGACCGTGCTAAAACCACGAAATCTGGGAGTGCCTAACACCTTCTCCCGGGTTAATAGAATTCCTTATCTAGGTTTCTAGTTTCGCAGACTGTAATACAGAGTCAATTTCCATGGATTTGGGATTAACCAGTGACTTGGGACACCATTATCTTCCCAAGTTGCGGCTTTGAAAATTAAACAAAATCCCGCACCGATTCTCCTTTATTTGAAAAAACTCCTTCCTCTTTGTTATTATATCCTTCCTGGGTATTTGAACATTGAGGTATACCCAATTCCCTTAATCGAGAACTTAAAAAGGGTAGTATAAAAGGAGGTGTGACAGCTCTGGCGACTCTGCTGAGGATAAGCAACCCAGAACATCGGTTTCAGAGATAAAGAATTCGAGCTCGTTAGAATTGCCGTTCTCGATGTTATTTGACTTTGTTATATGCTTTGAACAACATGCTACGTGTTTTATCGCTTTGATATTATATGGATTGTATATATAAATTGTGCTGAAAACCCTTCTCTTCTTCACCTCCAGGGATATGCTTACTGGTTGAGACTCCTCTTTCTGTTAAGTCATACCCAAAATAAGAAACAGAGGCCGGATAAGTTACAAAGCCGATTGACCCCGCGGGTCACCGGTACGTAGCCCCCTCCTCAATTAGAGTTGTCCACTCGGGTACACGGTCTAGCACTCTATGAAACCATAAGATATTGAACATAGGTCTAGGATGATTATTTGCATTATAACTGACTTAGTGGACTCAACACAGGGGTTGGGTCTGTCTAGAACAGGTGACCCGGTAATTAAAGATTGAGCATACTATATGTTGCATTTTTAATTGTCTTTGACCATTATGCAGACCGACAAAAATTTCCGAGAAATAGAAAAGGAATATTCGGAAAAGAAAGAGAGAGATATTTACAAAATAGCTATTAGAAAATCTGAAAAATAGGAAAATATTGTTGTTTAAATAATTGGTCAAATAATCTGACCGAACTACGTAGGTTTGATTCTTGCCAATAGGTGGGATACGTAGGCAACTCTTAAATGGGTCCAACCACCCTTTTAGAAAATGTCCAAAAATATTTTAGTTTCAAATAATCGAGGTGATCGATATTTTTGAAAATAGCCGAATGTTCCGAAAGGACACCGGAAGGCTATTTTGGCAAAAATGGCTACTTCAAAAGTCATGTCTTTTCCTTTTCAAAATAAAAACCCGAGAAGGTTATAAGATGAAAAATTTCTTTTAAAAATATTTTCCTTTTTCTAAATAAAATCGCCTTTTAATAAATGTGCATGATGAGCACGATACAGAATGAACCCTTCACTCTAATGAATAGAATCCCTTTAGAGCTAAGATTATGGTGGAACGACATGGGACAGGAAGGACAGAATTGGGTCAAATGTTATCTGAAGGACCTTACGGGATTAATGGAAATAATTCCCCGAGGCGATATAATCCGAGCACTTGTTACATGATGGGATATTGCACACAACGTTTTACATTTTTCGGACTTCGAACTCACTCCCACTCTTGATGAAGTTGCTTAGTACGTATGAAAAAATGAGGTCCCCTTAAAAGAGAAATACCCGGTGGCTCCAAGAGCAATAACAGTGCACCGCTTCCTAAACTCGTTGAAGATTGCTCGGAACGTCCACAACGAGGATTTGGTTAATGGGTTTTGCTCCTTAAACTTCATCTACAGTAGATATGGACATGTCGGGGGTTTCAATGACCCTATGAACAAACTCTGTAGTAAATCCAACCGAGCCAAATGGGAGGAACATCGACGATTCGCCTTTCTGGTGGAATTTCTCGGGATAATCATATTTCCAAGAAAGGACGGGCACATTGATACAAGAGTCGCCGGGGTGGCCAGCACTTTGATTGTACAAGATAATTGCACTTTGGCCCCAATGATCATAGCCGATATCTACCGTGCCTTGACAACATGTATAGCAGGGTACAACTTCTTTGAGGGATGTAACTTGATTCTGCAAATCTGGTTGATAGAACATCTATGCCATCATCCTTCGTTCTCAAGCTATGGGCCGATTGATATAACGTGCCTCGAAGAATTCTATACAAGAAAAAAAGAGGTTAAGCTGCCAGAGGGAGCTAAAGGTTGGGTTTCATACTTGCGATCATTGACCGATAGCCAAATCGATTGGGCATACGGATGGTTGCCCCTCGATGAGGTGATTTACTTACCGACGGAAGGGTCACACTTCTTGATCATGGGTTTAAAAAGTATCCAGCCTTATGCCCCGTACCGGGTCCTAAGACAACTTGGAAGATATCAAGTTATACCAAAGGATGGGGACCTCAGTTTGCAAGCAATAGATATTAGTCCAGATGGGCAATTTCCGGAAGCAAAGGTCCGACAAATTTGGAATGAGTGTCAAAATTTGAAGGAAGAAACTTGTGTGGAAAACAGAGCTCGGGGAGAAGTATCGCTAGGGTACGCCGCATTGTATCGATAGGGTATTGAGCATGATAGACCATTGAAAAGACCTCACGTTCAAGATTTGGCCGAGCAATCTAAGGAATACAGAAATTGGGTGGCCAAAGAAAATGAGTATAAGGCCAAGATCAGCTTGCTGGAAAAACAGTTGTGAGATCTCCAATTCGAGAGCAGTTTACAGGCAGCATCTGACGAAGGAGAAAAGAAGCAGCTGAAAAAAGAGAATGAAATTCTAAAAGCTCAAGTTGCAAAAATGAAAATTGCATACGAGACCCCGGTTCGCTTAGCCCAAGACGAGAAACTAATTGAAAATCTTCGGCGCAAAGTGAATGACTACAGCTTCGATCTTGACAAAGTAGAAAAGGAGTTAGTCAGGGTTTGGAAGCAACTGGAAAGAGATGCCGTGGAAAGAGCTAGAATGGTTCAGCAACTATAAGATAAAAATGAAGTTGAGGTAGCTCGATTAAGAAAGAAAGTCATCACAGCCACAATCAAAAGTAACAAAATAATCAAAGAGTTTGAAGAAGAAAGAGAGCATTGTTACACGGCTATGGCTCGATTAGAGTTCGAGTTACAACAACTACAAAAAGAGAGCCAGCAAACCTTGGACGCTCGCGCCAAACAGATCATCAGGCTACTTCAAGAAAAAAGAGTCATTCGAGAAGGAATTGTCCATATTGCTCAGTACATCACCAGAAAATGCCAATTGTGTGAAGATATGTCCCAGGCAACTTTTGCATGAGCTGTAAAGTTCTTTGTAAAGCAAGTCATGTCCGACCTAGATAGACTCCAAAGTGGATTGGCATATAGGCCTGCGGCAAGACCGAACGACGTCTCGCGGGCATTAGGAGCATTAATGTTGTGATGACCCGGCCCGTCATCATGTGAGTTATTACCTCGTAATCCCCGTTATATGCTTGTTAATATTTCAATATGTATGTTTGGCGAGTTTGAGTCAATTCGGATTGAGTTTAGTTGGAATTGAGACAAATAGTCTCTTAGAAGAAGGAATATTTGGTAAAAGTCAACCGGATGTTGACTTGTGAGTTAGAGAGCTTGGAATAGAATTCTGATGATTCGGTCAACTCCGGGATGTCATTTATGAGCTAGGAGAGTGATCGGAAGTGAATTTGGAGGCCCAGAGTAGATTTAGGCTTGAATTGGCTAAAGTTGAGTTTTGGCGATATCCGATCGATAGGCGAGATTCTGATCTGGGAGTCAAAATGGAATTTCGTCAGTTGCAGTAGCTCCGTTAGGTGATTTTGGATGTGCCTGCAAAATTTCAGGTCATTCGGAGATCGTTTGGTCGGGTTTTTGATCGAATATCGATTTCAGAAGTTTTGAAGAAACTTAAGCTTGAATCTGTGCGTAATTGGTGATTTTGAATTTTAGGATAGTGTTTTTATGATTGGAACAAGTTCGTATCATGTTTTGGAGTATGTTGGTAGTTTTCGTTGGGGTCCCGGGGGCCTCGGGTTGATTTCGGGGGTCCAAACGGACCATTTCTTGTATTTTTGAACTGCTGTTGGCTGTTGGTTTTGTTGCAGACGGATGCTCTATGCAATCGCATAGAGTAGATGCGATCGCATAGAAGGATGGAAGTGAGCCCCAGAGTTGTTCTATGCGATCGCGTAATAGAAGATGCGATCGCATAGGTATGGAACCTGGCACTCTGCGATCGCAGGGTCACTTGTGCGAACGCATATGGTAAAATGATCCGGGGTGCCTAAGAAGCTTATTGTTCTATGCGATTGCGTGGTCAGTTTGCGATCGCATAGTAGTAATTTGGAGCCTGGGTGAGATGTTCTACGCGATCGCAGAGAGGTAGAGCGATCACATAGCCTTAATTATTTCGAGCTATCATTTGTTCTACGCGATCGCAATGATGGGATGCGATCGCATAGTGTAAACGCCTGGGCAGATTCTTTAATTACAGAAACATTTCATTACGGGTTTCATTTCATAAACCTCCATTGTTGAGCTCTAGAGTGAGAAAGTGACGGGAAATAGCTGGGAGATCATCGGGATATTGTCGGAGGTAAGTTTTGTGGTTTAATTACACACTTTTATCATGAAATCATGGATTATTTCTATGAAAATGGAGGATTTAATGTGGGTTTTAGCCCTAGGCCTAAAATTGTAGAAATATACCGATTTGAGCGGGCATATGGAGTCCGAATTTGTAAATTTTATATGCCTAGACTCGTATTGAGACGAGGGTTCCGAATATGTAACTTTTATAATTTTTCGAGAAGCGCACCAAAAGTCGGGTTTTGACAACTTGTGGGTTTTGATGCAATTTGGGCTATTTCATATGGATTGCGTGAAATTAGCATATATTGATGCATTCTCTATGATTTTGAGCAGATTTGGCATCCGAGGAGATTGATTTGCGAGGCAAGAGCAAGGCGGATTGAAGCTTCTACCGGTTTGAGGTGAGTGGTAGTAGTAAATAATGTACTGAGGGTTTGAAACCCCGTACTAGCACTTTACAGTGCTATGTTGAGTTGAGATGTGCGTCTTGTGACGGGCGTGGTGACATTGTGATTTGGGGACTTGGACTTGGTCCTTCCCGGCTTATAGAATACTGTGTATTATGACTGTTAATGAGATTATAACTGTGAAATTGGGCTAATAGCCATGTTTGGGGCCTTGTGCCGATCTGTAGAGCATTAGGGGACCTGTAGAACTAGGTGACCCTTATACCATGTTGTAAACTTACACTCAGCCGTGAAACTAGCTGAATAGCCGGTTAAGAGCCAGTACTAGATGCGTACTGTGAGAGATGAATTACTTAGGGTGGAAGCTCCCCTGACTTAGCTGAGTGAGCCTGAAAGGCCAATCCTATACTAACGGAGACAGGGTCAAGGACCCGTTAGGACGTATTATATACATATGCATATATTTATATTGGATCGGGCTGCACGCCGCAGCAGTATATATATTGGATCGGGCTGCACGCCGCAGCAGTACACATATTGGATCGGGCTGCACGTCGCAGCAGTATATATATTGGATCGGGCTGGACGCCGCAGCAGTATATATATTGGATCGGGCTGCACGCCGCAGCAGTATACATATTAGATCAGGCTGCACGCCGTAGCAGTATATATATATTGGATCGGGATGCACGCCGCAGCAGTATATATATTGGATCGGGCTGCACGCCGCATCATTATACTTATTAGATACTTACGTCTTATGGATACATATATATGGAGATGGATGTACACCGTTGTGGTACACGAAAGGATTTAGTCAGGGTGGGACCTTAACGAGATAGGTGTGGACTAGTGATCGAATTACTACTGTAGTGATGACTTACCTGTGAGGGTTTGCCTTAGAACTGTCTAGTGATAGTACAGGAGTTCTTACTTTCAGTTATCGTTTATTATTGTTACTCACTGAGTTGAAATATACTCACCCCACTCCCCTGCACCTTTTGTGTAGATTCACAGGTACCCGAGAGCGGTTGAGTTGTTGTTGCTGCTTGCACACATCTACTTCTTGCGGAGACTACGAGGTAGCTGCCAGTGTCCGCAGAGCCTGTTTTCTCCTTCCTTATCATCTTGTTGATTTCCTATTTGCCTAGACTTGTTTGTATTAGGATGTTATTCTATAGAGGCTCGGTCTCGTGACACCACGATATGGTTGGGACCGTATTTTTTATGCTGTTACTATCTCACTTATCACTTGTTATAATCATTTGCTGTTTAAGTTTAATTTGATTAATCTGAATTAATAACTGACTGGTTTTAAGGTTAATATGGTCGGGCTTGCCTAGCATTGTGTTGGGCGCCATCACGACCAGGGTTTGGGTCGTGAGAAGTTGGTATCAGAGCCTAGGTTACTAGGCCTCATGAGTCTTGAGCCGGTTGGTAGAGTCTTGTGGATCGGTACAGGGATGCCTATACTTATCCTCGGGAGGCTGCAAACCTTTAGGAAACACTTCACATTTCTTGGAATTCTTATCGTGCGGATTTGAGTCAGCTTGAGATATAATTCTTGGAAATTCCTTCCATACAACGCGCATTCGAACGCTCAATAATATAATTGCCTTGATGGATTGTGATTCCCTGATTGAGGGGCAAGATATGATCTCCGTGAGTTTATGCTGGGCCAGTCGGGAGGACTTAAGGCCAGATCTTTGTCTGTGACTTGAGCACCACAGTGTTGATTTTACGAACTTGTGTTATGAAGATTGTATGACCAGTATTGTTCCCAATTGTGGAAATGGCAGCTTGATAACAGATGAGTTGTTAGGTGTTAGACTCTTATTGTGATTCGGTGTGTAGATCCTAGCTATGGGCGTGGTGAATATGTTCATGTCTCTTAGTGAAAAGGTAAAATGCATTACGTGTGGTAGTATTAGCTCAAGCTCAGAAAGATTCAAATGTGTTATGCTATGTGCATTATGATGTATTGTCAAATTTCCGATGTATTGTTAGGATGATTTTGGTGATTCTCTGGCAGGTGGATAGGCCATATTACAAAGGAAACTCTGCCGAAAATTTTGGAAAATTTGAGACTTAGAAAAGATTTTTTTTGTCACCTAATGATGGGCTTAGCTGTTGTGTGTGAATGAATACAAGAAGTGCAAAAGAATTAAGAATTTTGATGATTCGAGTCTCCGCCAAAGCTTACAAATGACTCGAGTTTAATCTCATTGTAACATTTCGGCACCACTTGAGTAATAATGCTATGAGTGGTTAAAAGTGCTTTGATGAATGGCTTCGAGCCAAGCTGGGGAGGTTGCTATTAAATAACTAATTGCACGGTTGTGTGCTATGTAGGCACTGTCTTTAAGTATGTTGGGAAAATTCTGACAAGGTTATGGTGCTTCGTAGATGTGAAGAAATACTAGGATGTTTTGAACTACCGTTGGTAAGGAATGTTCGGTGTATAGAAAAGAAAGATAGCGAATTGTACCTGTAAGTAATCATGTTCTGCGATGTCAGAGTTCTAACAAAACGCGAGTGGTTCTACTCAATAGGACAGTTGAATTACAGCTGAATAAGGGTGAATGACGCCCGAGAATGGTTTTGCAGTGTTCAAGATTTTGCTTGTAACAGTCAGGTGCCTTACGATTGTGTATGTTGCTAAAGACAGTGGTTTCGTTAGAAAAGATCAAGGCTTGTGTTATATCATGTGAATGATGGGATTCCATCTATCCGTATTGGGAAAGAATGATAACAAATTCAATATCGCAGGAAGTTCTTCAAAATAAAGAATTGTAGAATGTGGTACTTCTGGGAAACATTGAGAGAGTATTCAGTGGCCTATGGGTCTTAGACCGTGTGGTCATATGTATGAGTCTCGTGGGGTAACATGAGTTGAGGTATTGTGGTGCTACAGTAAAGAGAATATTAAATTTAAGATGAGTCAGAAAGGAAATTGGGTAAATGGAGCAACTTGTTAATAAACCAAAACGGTATGTTAAGGAATACGATTAATTCTTGGTATGTGTTTGCAATAGTGAGTCTTGAAGATATTTTGCAATAAAGCTTGCGAGGGCTGGCAGTTGTGTAACTCAATATGGGTATAAGGACTCTGTCCTGGCAGTTAAACTTATGCAATATAATTGTAATTGGGAGAAAGAGTTTATGATGTGTTTTACCGTGATTTGAAAATGAGTGTATTTTTCCTGTTGGTATGCAAGGCTTGAGATGTGTAATGAGTTTTCTCTATATGGGATCATGAAAGTCCTTGACTAGTTGAGTGCGCCGATGTTTGCGGCGGAGGAGAGGGATATGAATTTCCATGGTGTCTTAGTGTGGTATGGTATATGCGATGTGTTATGGAAAGTTGATAATGGCATATGCAAAGTTTTGAGATCAGTTCATAATGTATTGGAAGTCATTAAAATCCCCCAGCAGCGTGGGCAGCTGCAGTTAAATTGAGAATCAAGCTTCCCGGTGATTAAGGAAAATGGTACTGCTATTCTAGTGTTTTGGCAGAGTATATGGTCAAATTGGCAAGGTGGTGTAAACTGATAATATCTAATGGTATTCTCTTGTTGGATCGGCTGTAATAATTGAGTCGCTAATGGCATAGTGAAATTTTCGAATGGCTTTCATGGTATGAATGGACACTTGATGTGCGTTATGTATTCGTACGGTGAAGTACAGAATCAGGCATAGTGATTCATGTGTTATATATGTGTTGGAGACTTGAAGTTCTCGTAAATCCGCCTATGCAGTGGTTGTATATCGTGCGTATCGGCACCGTTTAATGATTATTGGAAATCAGAAGCCCTAGTGGCTTTCTCTCAACTTGATATGATGAAATGGAATAATGATATATGATTATAGACTGGTTGTCATAAGTCAGGTTGTCTGGACTAATGTGATATGGACTATGTCAGGAAAATGTCGCAACTGCGTGGCAGAGTGCATCAGATCATGCTCCAGCAGGGTGGATGTACCCCAGTACCAGCGGACGGCTGGTAGGTATTGCCTTGTCAGTTGGGCCTTCGGGGCGGATGTCAGTATAGAGGTATCTACCATTGATTCAGCTCCAGCATTAAGGAACCTTGTCGGATGCATTTCATGTGGCCGAGCTTGAGGCTATATATATATATATATATATATATATATATATATATATATGTTTGTTGCAACGAGCAACTTGACTCGATGTGCATTCCCTTTTGTTAGATTATGCAGGATCGGGTGGCACGCCGCCACATGTATGGTATCAGGATCGGGTGGCACGCCGCCACAGGTATGTTATTGGAACGGTTTGCGCGCCGCAACAGTGTGATGTAGAAAATATAGTTGCCTATATGTTACTTTGTATACAATACTTCCTAGCTAATGAGGAATAGTCCGTATTGGGTATCGCTCGGGAATAGCACATCGGTTGTGTCCATTCAGGATTGGATAGCATATATTAAATATATCACTGCATGTGTGATTGATTACTTGAGTTCAGACCTAAATATGTGTGTGGCTGACCATTCTGAGCATGGTGACTTGAGATGCTTCAGGAGTAATAGTGTTTGGATAGAATCATGATCTGTGGCAAGGCCACGTAATGTTATGACCTTTCGATGAGGATTCAGGTACTCTAATTCTATGATGTGAGACGAGATCTCAGTTATGTGTTGTGATGGTATTGAGGAATTTGAATTATAGCTCTTTTATGTGAGTCGGTTGTCATGATTCCAGTATGTTCAGATCGTTCTTATTGGAGCCTGTGTTGTGCTTGTTGTGGCATAGGCCGATGCTGAGGTGTCATGTCACCAGTGTGGTGTGTTATGATCGAAACGATCGGTGGAGTCATTAATGAGTACGAGCATATTTGATCTTAGCTTGTTAGAAAGGTAATATCGAGGTTTGGCTCCGAAACCTATTGTGGTATCAGTTATAAAAGGGAAATGGATTCACGAATGGTTGACCCGAGAGATGGGTTCGGTATATCGCGTGCTTCAGCTGCCGTGGACAGGATATGGAGGTGTTGGAATAAGACTCTATCTAATGAAAGAGTTTTTTAGCTAGTATTTGGTTATTGTGGCCAGTTGTTGTGATTAGAGACTATTGTCTCGAGTGATGGGGCTGTCGATACATCATATGATTTCACCCGGAGTAGTGAATATGGGTTATTGCAGTGGATTCGAGTGTATCCTGAGTATAGGCATGGGATTTGCAATAGGTATATGATTTCAGAAAGTGCAATGTGAGTTATGGTTCAGATGGTCTGTGAAATTCTGACTATATGGTGTTTTCGGACTTATGTGAGATAAGGTGATGTATGATCGCCCGGATATATGCTTGGTAAGGTCATTCGGCTATTGGGTTGCTTCTAGTACAACTCTGGGTCCGCTCGAGGACGAGCGTTTGGTTAAGTTGGGGAGAATGTGATGACCCGGCCCGTCATCATGTGAGTTATTACCTCGTAATCCCCGTTATATGCTCGTTAATATTTCAATATGTATGTTTGGCGAGTTTGAGTCAATTCGGATTGAGTTTAGTTGGAATTGAGACAAATAGTCTCTTAGAAGAAGGAATATTTGGGAAAAGTCAACCGGATGTTGACTTGTGAGTTAGAGAGCTCGGAATCGAATTCTGATGATTCGGTCAGCTCCGGGATGTCATTTATGAGTTAGGAGAGTGATCGGAAGTGAATTTGGAGGCCTAGAGTAGATTTAGGCTTGAATTGGCTAAAGTTGAGTTTTGGCGATATCCGATCGATAGGCGAGATTCTGATCTGGGAGTCAAAATGGAATTCCGTCAGTTGCAGTAGCTCCGTTAGGTGATTTTGGATGTGCCTGCAAAATTTCAGGTCATTCGGAGATCGTTTGGTCGGGTTTTTGATCGAATATCGATTCCGGAAGTTTTGAAGAAACTTAAGCTTGAATCCGAGCGTAATTGGTGATTTTGAAGTTTAGGATAGTGTTTTTATGATTGGAACAAGTTCGTATCGTGTTTTGGAGTGTATTGGTGGTTTTCGTTGGGGTCCCGGGGGCCTCGGGTTGATTTCTGGGGTCCAAATGGACCATTTCTTGTATTTTTGAACTGCTGTTGGCTGCTGGTTTTGTTGCAGACGGATGCTCTATGCGATCGCATAGAGTAGATGCGATCGCATAGAAGGATGGAAGTGAGCCCCAGAGTTGTTCTATGCGATCGCGTAATAAGAGATGCGATCGCATAGGTATGGAACTTGGCACTCTGCGATCGCAGGGTCACTTGTGCGAACGCATAGGGTAAAATGATCCGGGGTGCCTAAGAAGCTTATTGTTCTATGCGATCGCGTGGTCAGTTTGCGATCACATAGTAGTAATTTGGAGCCTGGGTGAGATGTTCTACGCGATCGCGGAGAGGTAGTGCGATCGCATAGCGTTAATTATTTCGAGCTATCATTTGTTCTACGCGATCGCAATGATGGGATGCGATCGCATAGTGTAAACGCCTGGGCAGATTCTTTAATTACAGAAACATTTCATTACGGGTTTCATTTCATAAAACTCCATTGTTGAGCTCTAGAGTGAGAAAGTGACGGGAAATAGCTGGGAGATCATCGGGATATTGTCGGAGGTAAGTTTCGTGGTTTAATTACACACTTTTATCATGAAATCATGGATTATTTCTATGAAAATGGAGGATTTAATGTGGGTTTTAGCCCTATGCCTAAAATTGTAGAAAAATACCGATTTGACCGGGCAAATGGAGTCCGAATTTGGTAAATTTTATATGCCTAGACTCGTATTGAGACGAGGGTTCCGAATATGTAACTTTTATAATTTTTGGAGAAGCGCACCAAAAGTCGGGTTTTGACAACTTGTGGGTTTTGATGCAATTTGGGCTATTTCATATGGATTGCGTGAAATTAGCATATATTGATGCATTGTCTATGATTTTGAGCAGATTTGGCATCCGAGGAGATTGATTTGCGAGGCAAGCGCAAGGCGGATTGAAGCTTCTACCGGTTTGAGGTGAGTGGTAGTAGTAAATAATGTACTGAGGGTTTGAAACCCCGTACTAGCACTTTACAGTGCTATGTTGAGTTGAGATGTGCGTCTTGTGACGGGCGTGGTGACATTGTGATTGGGGACTTGGACTTGGTCCTTCCCGGCTTATAGAATACTGTGTATCATGACTGTTAATGAGATTATAACTGTGAAATTGGGCTAATAGCCATGTTTGGGGCCTTGTGCCGATCTGTAGAGCATTAGAGGACCTGTAGAACTAGGCGACCCTTATACCATGTTGGAAACTTACACTCAGCCGTGAAACTAGCTGAATAGCCGGTTAAGAGCCAGTACTAGATGCGTACCGTGAGAGATGAATTACTTAGGGTGGAAGCTCCCCTGACTTAGCTGAGTGAGCCTGAAAGGCCAATCCTATACTAACTGAGACAGGGTCGAGGACCCGTTAGGACGTATTATATACATACACATATGTTTATATTGGATCGGGCTGCACGCCGCAGCAGTATATATATTGGATCGGGCTGCACGCCGCAGCAATACACATATTGGATCGGGATGCACGCCACAGCAGTATATATATTGGATCGGGTTGCACGCCGCATCAGTATATATACTGGATCGGGTTGCACGCCGCAGCAGTATATATATTGGATCGGGCTACACGCCGCAGCAATATATATATTGAATCGGGCTGCGCACCGCAGCAGTATATATATTGGATCGGGCTGCACGCTGCAGCAGTATACTTATTAGCTACATATGCCTTAGGGACACATGTATACGCAGATGGCTGTACACCGTTGTGGTACGAGAGGGAATTTAGTCAGGGTGGGACCTTAACGAGATAGGTGTGGACTAGTGATCAAATAACTACTGTAGTGATGACTTACTTGTGAGGGTTTGCCTTAGAACTGTCTAGTGATAGTATAGGAGTTCTTACTTTCAGTTATTATTTATTATTGTTACTCACTGAGTTGAAATATACTCACCCCACTCCCCTGTACTTTTTGTGCAGATTCACAGGTACCCGAGAGCGGTTGAGTTGTTGTTGCTGCCTGCACACATCTACTCCTTGCGGAGACTACGAGGTAGCTGCCAGCGTCCGCAGAGCCTGTTTTCTCCTTCCTTATCATCTTGTTGATTTCCTATTTTCCTAGACTTGTTTGTATTAGGATGTTATTCTATAGAGGCTCAGTCTCGTGACACCACGATATGGTTGGGACCGTATTTTGTATGCTGTTACTATCTCGCTTATCACCTGTTATAATCATTTGCTGTTTAAGTTTAATTTGATTAATCTGAATAAATAACTGGCTGGTTTAAAGGTTAATATGGTCGGGCTTGCCTATCATTGTGTTGGGCGCCATCACGACCAGGGTTTGGGTCGTGACAAATGTACTCATAGGGCATGCATTTTGTATTCGAATTTCTTTTTGCATTAGTAGCACACCATCATTTTGTAAATTAATGTTTTTGAGTATCAATGAAAAGATCAAAGAAGTTGTTGCTAATCTTTTTTGCGCTTTATATCAATTGGCTGAGCGATAGGCAAATATGTAAGAACGAAAATCAGTAATGAAAGAAGAAAGAAATAAACAAAAAAAAAAAAGAGGAAGAAAAAAAAAGGATGAAAGAAAGAAAGAAAAAAGATAAAAAGAAAAGAAAAAAAACAGAAAGATGAATGGAAAAAGAAAAAAAAGAGAGAAGAAAAAGAAAGAAAAGAGATGAATGAATAAGAAATGGGTGTTGATTCAAAATGGAATAAGTACCGGGATGATGCAATAATGATCAAAGGCAAAAGTTGTGATTTTTAATCAATGCATCTTATCCTTTTATGTACTAACCATTAACAAGTGTTATTTTTTATGAGAATCAGATTTTAGCTGGCAACTGGCACTCTGGCAAATCATCATTACAATACACGATCAAAAACTATGACTAAGGCTGTGTCTCAGGAAATTGAGCCAACTATCATGGACCCAGTACAAGAAGAGGAGGTTGAGGATGTTGCGGGGATGAAAGAGGAGATGTATAAGCTCAAGCAGCAGATGTCGGAAATGTACCAAGCTTGGTCAGGGGTCAACCTTTACCCACATATCCAGCTAATCGAGCATATGTCCCTCCTGCCAATCCTAATCCCGAGCCACCTACCATGAACTCATCCTCCATGTACCCGGATTACCATCACTACTATGCCACCACATCACAGGCACCAACACATCTGTCCAAACAGATTCCACCTCAACCACCATAAGTCGCCCCGGTGTATGTGGCACCACCACCTGTTGCTCTGTATAAGCCGTCAAGTGAACCAGTGTTCCCTGTGCAAGACACACATTATTATCCGTCGGAGCGAACGTTTAGACAACATGACTCCTATACCCCATTGATGGAGATGACAGAAGGAAAGCTCGTCAAGAACTTGGAGCAAGAGGAAATGGCACGGAAGATGAGGAGTTTAGAACAATCTTTCCGTAACATACAAGGGCTAGGAGGCCAAGTGAGCGTAGCATACAAAGATTTGTGTTTGTTCCCAGAAGTGCAGCTCCCGGTTGTATTCAAGCTACCTAAATTTGACATGTATGATGGACACGGGGATCCTGTATCCCATCTCAGGGGTTATTGCAGGAAGATGCGTGGTGTAGGGGGAAAAGATGAACTTTTGATGGCATACTTTAGTCAGAGTCTGAGCGGTTCTGCGCTGGAGTGGTATACACGTCAGGATCATACTAGATGGTTCATCTGGGATGATCTAGCTCAGTCATTTGCTAACAACTTTCAGTACAACTTGGAGATAATTCCAGACAGGCTATCGCTTAGCAAGATGGACAAGAAGCCCGGGGAAAGTTTCCGGGAGTACGACTTTAGATGGAGAGAACAAGCGGCACGAGTAGATCCTCCTATGAAGGAGACTGAAATGGTGGATTCTTTTCTGCAGGCCTTAGAGCCTACTTACTATGGCTATCTGGTGTCGGCTATTGGTAAGAATTTCAATGAAGTAGTGAAAATTGGGTGTTTTGTAGAGGAAGGATTGAAAACCAACAAAATCATGAGCTTTTTAGCTATCAAGGCCACGAATTAGGCGATACAGATCGGAAATGGGGGATCTATTGGTAAGAAGAAGAAGGAAGAGGTTTCAGTCGTTGAAAGTAGACCATGGATTCGGAGCCAAAATACATACCATCACCCACCTTGCCCATACCAATCATACCCACCAGCACCTTACAACCCACCTCCACCATATTATCCACCCACTACCCCACATTATTCGATCCGACAAGCTCAATATTACCCATCGCCTCCACATGAATGGTGAGCCCAAGCTCCACAAAACGTCTACCACATACAGAACACCTACCCTCCTTCCAAAACCTAAAAGAACCGAAATAGACCCAGCTTCCGTCCTGATCCAGAAATGAGAAACGTAGCCCAAACAAAGAAAACATTCACTCCATTGGGGGAGTCTTATACCAGTCTCTATCATCGTCTGAAATAGTTGGGGATGCTAAGCCCAATTGAGCCAAAACTTCCAAACCCACCACCCAGAAACATTGACCAGTCAGTCAGATAGGAATATTGCTCCGGGGCACCGGGGCACGATACCGAAAAGTGTTGGCACTTGAAATATACTATACATGAGCTCATTGACACTAGGAGTATCGATGTACAGGCTCCAGAGACTCCAAACATTACTCAGAATCCACTACCAACTCATCTTGAGACACACATGATAGAGTTAGAGCAGGAAGAGAGCAACAAGAAGCCGTCCCAATCGGTAATGATGATAAAGGCCAATAGTAAAGTGGAGAAAGAGGTTGAGAAAGAGAAAGCGACAACCGAGTTACCAGTGAAAAAGCCGCCAGTGGTTGAGACTATGAAAGTTGTGGTGCCAAGGGCCAAGCCGTTGTTGATATTGAAATGAGCGTATATGGAACTAGTGGTCATAAAGCCGGTGGTGCAAATGCCGGTGGTAGATACTAAAGCCATACCTTGGAACTACAAAAAAGTCACAGTAATGTACAGGGGAAAAGAAGTTATAGGGGAGGTCAATGAAACACATGGCCTCACTCGTTCCGGGTGGTGCTTTGCCCCGGAAGAGTTAAGGAAAACGAAGGTGGTAAAGGAGAATCATGTGAAGAAGCCGGTCTCTGAAGAAGAAGCAAAAGAGTTTTTGAAGAAGATAAAAGCTCAAGACTATTCGATAGTAGAGCAGATGCCTGCACAAATTTCATTGCTTTCATTGCTAATTCACTCAGAGGAGCACATGAAGGCACTGTTAAAGATTCTGAAAGAAGCGCATGTCCCCGAAAAATTAGTCTGCCATCTTGAAAAGATAACCAACAAAATTTTTGAGTCGAACAAGATAACATTCTCGGATAATAAATTGCTTGTTGAAGGGACGGAACACAACAAGGCACTCTATCTCACCGTCAAAAGTGAAGAATCAGTGGTTACTCGGGTTTTAATAGACAACGGGTCAAGTGCAAACATTTATCCACTTTCGACTCTCAAAAAATTAAAGATTAATCCTGACAGAATCCGCCAAAATAATGTGAGTGTTCGGGGGTTTGATGGAGGAAGCAAAAATACCTTGGGAGATATTGTGCTGGAGGTCACCATTAGGCCGTTAGACTTTACCATGGAATTCCAGGTGTTGGACGTCACTGTGTCTGATAATCTATTGCTGGGACGGCCATGGATCCATGTGGCCAAAGCCGTACTATCTTCCCTGCACCAAAATGGTAAAATTCGAACGGGAACAGCAAGAAATTACAGTGCATGGAGAGGAAGACGCTTGTAATACCATAATGCCTTTTGAGGAAGTCGAGGGGCACAAGGGCCCATGGGTGTATCAGGTGACAGACACTGTGGTAGTTAACAAGATAGCCGAAGGAGAGAGCTTGCCAATTCCTGCAGTGGCATCTACCACAGTAATGGTAGCCAAAGAGATGATCAGAAATGGGTTCACACCGGGAAAAGGTTTGGGGATAGCCTTACAAGGAATAACACAACCTGTCCATTTACCGGGAAATAATGATACCTTTGGCTTAGACTTTAAACCTACCTACACCAACATCCAGAAAGCCAAAAGAACCAGTCCCAAAACTATCCGACTCCTTCACTAAGCATGGTACACAACGACATTTGATGACGTTATGCTGAGATAAGGCCAGATGCAGAGCTCCTCGCGAGGTTTGAAATGTTGTTCGGGGATGTAAACATGTTGGAGGCGGGCGAGGGGACTAGTAAGATGGATATCCAGTTTATGGGGCCCAGTGTTGCACTCAATAATTGGGAAGCCACTCATTTTCCAATCAAGAGGAAGTCTTGGTAGTTAGCTTTCAAAAATATATCATCCTTTCCCAAAAGCAATTTTATTTTTGTAATCCCCACACTCCACTGAAATCAAATGTATTCAACCTCTATTATCTTTTGAAAAATATCAATGAAATGCAATTTCTTCTTCTTTCTTCATTTTTGTCTTATTTTTATTTTTTCTTCCTTTTTGTACAGTTCAATATGTGCTGATTCTGATAGTATGTCATGCATGAAGGATTCCCAGTCCAGTTTTGACAATCGAATAATTATACAAGAAATTGAAAATGAGAGTGAAATAGAATATGAAGATGAGGAAATACTGGGAGGAAATAAGTAGATACTTGAATCAATATGAGGATAAACCCAAACCGAACTTAAGTGAGACAGAATCTATTAATTTGGGGAATGAGGATAATGTTAGGGAGACAAAAATCAGTGTACACCTAAAAGCTTCCCTCAGAGAAGAGCTAATAAAATTGTTGCATGAATAGAAGGACATCTTTGCCTGGTCCTATGATGACATGCCCAGACTCAGCACTGACTTGGTGGTACACAAGTTTCCTATTTATCCAGAATGCCGGCCGGTAAAACAAAAGTTGAGAAAGTTCAAAACGGACATCAGCGTAAAGATAAAAGAAGAGGTGAACAAGCAGTTTGAGGCAAAGGTCATATGAGTTGCCAAATACCCCACCTGGTTAGCAAATGTTGTGCCCGTTCCAAAGAAAGACGAGAAAACCAGTGTGTGTTGATTACAGAGACCTCAACATGGCTAGTCCGAAGGATGACTTTCCACTTCCGAATATCCATATATTAATCGACAATTGCGCCAAGCATGAAATTGGCTCCTTTGTAGATTGTTATGCGGGTTATCACCAGATCCTAATGGACGAAGAAGACGCGGAGAAAACAGCTTTTATCATGCCTTGGGGAACATACTGCTATAGAGTGATGCCGTTTAGGCAAAAGAATGCCGGAGCTACTTATATGAGGGCAATGACCACAATGTTTCATGAGATGATGCATCGAGAAATTGAAATGTATGTAGACGATGTCATCATAAAGTCCAAGAAGCAACATGATCATGTCAAGGATTTGAGGAAGTTTTTCCAGAGACTCCGGAGGTATAATCTTAAACTCAATCCTGCGAAATGTGCTTTTGGAGTACCTTCAGGGAAGCTATTGGGATTTATAGTAAGTCGGCGAGGCATTGAACTAGATCCGTCAAAGATAAAAGCCATCTAGAGTTTGCCTCCTCCAATGAACAAAAAGGAAGTAATGAGCTTACTAGGCAGGCTCAACTATATTAGCCGGTTTATCGCTTAGTTGACATCAACATGTGAGCCTATTTTCAAGTTGTTAAAGAAAGATGCAGCAGTGAAATGGACCGATGAATGTCAGGAAGCCTTTGATAAGATTAAGGAATATTTGGCAAATCCTCCAGTGTTAGTTCCTCCGGAGCCGGGAAGACGTTTGATCTTATATTTGACAGTGCTTGATAATTCCTTTGGGTGTGTACTAGGGCAGCACGATGAGATTGGTAAGAAAGAGCAAGCTATATATTAACTTAGTATGATGTTCACATCTTACGAGGTAAAATATACTCAGTTAGGGAGAATATGATGTGCATTAACCTGGGTGGCTCAGAAATTGAAGCATTATTTGTCAGCATACCTTACGTATCTGATATCACGGTTAGATCCTTTAAAGTATATATTCCAAAAGCCCATGCCTACAGGGAGACTTGCTAAATGGCAGATTCTGCTCACAAAATTTGACATCATTTATGTAACACGTACGTCAATGAAGGCGCAAGCAGTTGCAGATCACTTAGCAGAAAATACAATGGATGATGAATATGAGCCACTAAAGACATATTTTCCGGATGAGGAGGCAATGAATATTGACGAATATGAGGCGTGTATATTGGGATTGAGGATAGCGATTGATATGGATGTTCAAGAGATCTTGGTCATGGGTGACTCGGATCTTTTGATACATCAAATTCAGGGAGAATAGGAGACAAGAGATTTGAAATTGATACCCTATCGACATTTTCTACACGAACTGTCCCAAAGATTCCAATCCATAGAGTTCAAACATATCCCAAGAATGCACAATGAAGTAGCAGATGCTCTAGCCACACTATGCTCTATGTTACATCATCCGGATAAAGCCTATATAGATCCACTTCAAATACAGGTATATGATCAGAATGCTTACTGTTTTGCTGTGGAAGGAGAGTTAGATGGTGAACCGTGGTATCACGATATCAAGGAATACTTGATGACAGGAAAGTACCTAGAACAAGCCACCGGAGATCAGAAGAGAGCTGTAAGACGCTTAGCGAATGAATTTTTCCTCAGTGGAGGAATTATATATAAAAGAACACCGGACTTAGGCTTGCTGAGATGTGTGGATACACAACAAGCCGACATGATTATGACTGAGGTGCACGCTGGAGCTTGCAGACCTCATATGAGCGGCTATATCTTGGCAAAGAAGATTTTGAGAGCAGGATATTATTGGCTCACCATGGAGTGAGACTATATCGGGTATGTGAAGAAATTCCACCAATGCCAAGTGCACGGAGATTTAATTCACTCCCCACCTTATGAATTGCATACGATGCCTGCACCTTGGCCATTTATCGCCTGGGGCATGGATGTCATTGGACCAATAAAGCCTGCAGCTTCTAATGGACATAGATTTATCTTGGTCGCGATTGACTATTTTACTAAGCGGGTGGAGGCAAAGACATTCAAGACGGTGACGAAGAAAGCCGTGGTGGATTTCGTGGATGAAAATATTATATGCCGATTCAAAATTCCCAAAGTAATTATCGCATACAACGGGGCAAATCTGAACAGTCACCTCATGGCAGAAGCATGTCAGAGATTTAAGATCCTGCATCGTAACACGACACCATACAGGCCAAAGGCAAATGGAGCAGTAGAAGCTGCAAACAAGAATATAAAGAAGATCCTCATGAAAATGGTGGAAGAGTCTAGACAATGGCATGAGAAGCTGCCTTTCACTCTTATGGGTTATCGCACAACAGTACGTACTTCTATTGGTGCCACACCTTATTCACTGGTGTATAAAATAGAGGCTGTTATATCAGCAGAAATCGAGATACCATCACTTCGAATCATAGCTGAAGCTGAGATCCATGATGATGAATGGGTAAAAGCCCGATTGGAAAAACTAAATGTGATCAATGAGAAGAGGTTAGCAGCGGTTTGCCATGGGCAATTATATCAACAGAGAATGGCCAGAGCATATAATAAGAAGGTGTGCCCTCGGAAATTTGAAGTCGGACAATTGGTATTAAGGCATATCTTACCGCATTGGGCTGAAGCAAAAGACAAATTCGCGCCAAACTGGCAAGGACCGCTTATGGTATCACGGGTGTTGTATAATGGGGCACTATATCTACCAGATGTTGAAGGAAAATGCGTAGAGACTACTATCAATTCAGATGCGGTCAAAAGATACTATGTATGATTCCTTTTCATTTGTATAATTGTATTTGTTGTAATTTTAGAATTGAAATGATGAAGGCATTTTATTCTCTATCCAAACACTTTATCCATTGACATCCCCTTTGAGCCTTGTTCGATCTATTCTTTCATATCCCTCTCTCGGAATTGTTTTTATGATACAAAAAGAAAATGAAAAGTGAAAAAAAAAAAGCAAAATGCAAGTAAAAGAAAAAGACAAAGAAATCGGGAAAAAGTCAAAAGAAAACCATGAATTAATGGCGTAGCCTAAACTACGTCTGACTTGATCCCAAAGGGTACGTAGGCAGCCTCACTGAGGTTCAGTCACAATAAAGAGAAAATCCAAAAATCCCCCACATATTGAAACTGGGGCAGAAGTTATGTTTTATAATTTCGAGAGTTGTAAATATTTTTAAACCCTCGTAAATTTTTGAGCCTTTACATCCTTCTTTCTTAACCCATCCAAAAGCCACGTTACGGTCCAAAGAAAGACCTTTTAATAAATTTCAAGAAAATAACAAATACAATGAGAATAAAGGAAGAACGGGGCATTGGACAACACCAGTGGTTCAGAAAAACAAAAGACAAAAGAAAATATATATAAAAGAAAAAAATGAGAGAGTCTCATCGGTGAAAACCTTAACCGGCACCGTGACGCGACTGTGAGGCTGAGAGAAATAAAATGAGAGAGTCTTGTCAGTGAAAACCTTTACGGCACTGTAAGGCGACGATGAGAATGTGAGAAAATAAATGAGAGTGTCTTGTTGGTGAAAACCTTTTACGGCACCGTTAGGCGATTGTGAGGATTGTTTTGGAAAAAGAGAAAAGCAACAAAATAAGATCGGTTTGGGTTGCAAGAAAGTTGGAGTTGGTATAATGGATTAAACGAACTGGGTCGGAGTTTAAATACATGGCATGGTCAAAGGAATCAGCCAACATACCCAGATAAGTTCTATCACTTCTCCAAATCACCCTTACCCCTTTGTAAATTCATTTATTTCTGCATTTCATTGATTGTCCGTTGAAAGCTAACTACCAGCTTCTGATGATAAGACCTGAAATAACACTGGATCAGAAAAGAAAGAAAATCAAAAGGAGTTGAAAGGAAATGAAGAAGGATGGCAATCAGAGCCGATAGAAAAGAAAACAAAAAAGGTGAAAAGCAAGGAAAATACAAAAAAAGTTACAAAGGATACTCAACTGAAAGATTGCACAGCAGAAGAAAAGCAAAAGAAGAGGGCAATAAAAAGGCATGAGCAGCGGATGCTAGTTGCCAGCAGTTTATAACTAATAAGATTTGTTTTGTAATTCAGACAGGAAAAGTTGTCACTAATCACTTTAAAGTGAATGTGACCAATGTAAAAAGAGAGAAAACACTAAAAAGAAAGTTCAACAATAAATGGAGGAATCCATGGATGGAGGAACCACACAATCAAGAAAATATCAAAACAACCGAAAGGTATCATCTTTTAAATTTATACCCCAGTTATCAAACTGAGGGAATATTTTCTGCATTCACATTTCATGCATCAAGCGCCCACCTGAATAACAAGGGAATATTTTTCTGCATTCGCATTTCATGCATCATGCGCCCACCTGGATATTTTTCTGCATTCGCATTTCGTGCATCAGGCGCCCACCTGGATAACAAGGGAATATTTTCCTGCATTCGTATTTCATGCATCAGGCGCCCACCTGGATAACAAGGGAATATTTTCCTACATTCGCATTTCATGCATCAGGCGCCCACCTGGATAACAAGAGAATATTTTTCTGTATTCGCATTTCATGCATCAGGCGCCCACCTGGATAATAAGGGAATATTTTTCTGCATTCGCATTTCATGCATCAGGCGCCCACTTGTACAACAAGGGAATATTTTTCTGCATATTTTTAATTTTTGTTCAGGCGCCCACCTATATAACAAGGGAATATTTTTCTGCATATTTTTAGTTTCTGTTCAGGCGCCCACCTGTATAACAAGGGAATACATTTCTGCAAATTTTTAATTTCAGCAATTTTATTTGTGTTAGCTAACATCAGTAACACCGTAACATGAAAAGCCCGCACTGGGGCAGAAGAAAAGTTTTGTTGTTTTTGTTCTGAGCAGGTATTAGTCTGAAGGCGATGAGTACCATCGAAAGTCAAAAAAAAGGGAGCAAGAAAAAGAAAAATCTACAAAAAGAAGGATAGCCGCACAGAAAATCAAGGAAAAAGAGACAAGGAAAAATAAGAAGACAAGAAGTAGATAGGAAAAGTTGTAACTCATAGTATTATAGCTTAGAATAGCTTCTTCATTTTTGCACTTTTTTCCCCTGGCGTAATAAGGAGTAGGTCAGTAAGACATAACAGTGTCAATGCAATAGCAAAGTCTTGGTAGTTTTAAACTACCAGACCTTCCCGAACTACACTGACCTGATTCCTGTTTAGTCCAGGATATGTAGGCAACCTCTGAGGCAGGGTGCAGTCAAAAGGTTTTCAAAAGTGCTTCTCACGGAATATGCCAGTGGGCAAAAATCTCTCATTACTTCTCACTTCCCAAGCAAAGAGGGGCAGCTGTGAGCACGTGATTTTTGCCCTAAGCAACAAATTCCAAAATTAAAGTAAATAATAGTTTTGGGTGCAATTACATGTTTTGATTGAAATAAGATGCATTTGTGTGATTGAAAAATTAGAAAATTAAAATAATAATAGGTTAAATACAAGTATTTCAATTTAAGTGATTAAAAGGAAAATTAACAAAAAAAAGAGGCAATAATAATGGAAATTAAGAAAAAGAGTAGAAAAATGTAAAAAAATATCAGAAAATTAGAGAAAATAGGAAATTGAATAATTGAAGACACTATAAAAAGAAAAATACCACAAAAATAATTAAAATACAAAGAAAATACAAAGAAAAATACAAAGAAAGGAAAACTGGGCCAAATGCTAGCCCAGGTGTACATTGGCCCAAACCAAATATAAAAATCTGGTCCAGATCTTTAAGTAACAGCAATCCCAGCCGTTCATCTCTTCAAATCCAACGGCTGAGGATTTATCCGGAACTAATCAAAATAATAAAATCTTGGAATTAATCTGAGCCGTCCGTATCTTAAACTCCAACGGATAACAATACATCTCTCATGTAACTCTGAGCGGCATCGTTTGGGGTAAAACAATCCTGATCGTTGATCTCACTTGATCTAACGGCCAGGGACGGACTCAATGTAATGGGTATTTAAACCCAATCTCAAAGAGACGCTCGGCCATTTTCAAAACACCTAACCCTAGCCGCCTCTCTCATCTTCTTCTTCTCTCTCGAGCTTGACCGGCCATGGAGACTGGCCGTCTCCCATGGCGGTCTCTGGCCACCTCTGAGTTTCAAATCACCTTTCTCTCACACCCCAAGCCACCTTGAAAACCAAGAAAACCCCAAAAAATCCCAAGATCTTGAAATCCCGGTCACCGGAGTTCTTCTCCGGTGACCACCACTTTTGACACCAGCCTCCAAAATAACACCCCTAAACCGCCTCCTCCTGATCTTTCACCCCATGTAACTCTTCTCCTTCAAATCTACTTCGATCTCCTCGAATCTTTGAAAATAAGTCGCCGGAACCCTAACTCCGGCCGACTTAAACAAACCCTACACCAAAAGATATCACCTTTTCACTTCTAAAACCCATCTCCTAATAAAAAGACTTCAAATCTGAGGTCTTAGATCTGGAAAGAAGAAAAATAGAGAAATAAGAAAGAATAAAAAAGAAAAATGGAAAAGGGCTTCGACTTGAAGCTTGAGATAAAAAGAAGAAAAGAAAAGAAATAACGAGAAAAAGGGAAGCTCAGGAGACAAATCCTGAAAGCTAAGTCCATTTCTCCCTTTCGTTTATGTTTTTTTGTGATTTTTTGTTTTCTTTGCTTGATTCTTTATCATTCTTTATCTTTAGCATTTTCCTGTTTAGATTTTCTTTCTTGTTAGCCGTTAAACCACTGCATGATAGATTAGTCTTATCTTCTGAAAAATCCATGTTTAGTTATGTTTCTATGTTAAGTCATGTCTTCTTTGTTTGCTTCTTCTTCATCTTCATGTTTGTTAGCATGTCTTCTGTCTAGATTCTCTTCTTTAGTCGCATGAATCACTGCATGTTCAGATTAGTTTTTATCTTCTAAAAATCTCTGTTTTATCATGTTTCTCTGTTTAAACCATGTCTTCTTTTGAAGCTTGTTTTATAAATTCTACCTGTCTATGTTTAGTCAAGTACGTTTGAGCATGATTAGGGTTTTAGTAGCCTTTTGACATGAGAAAAGTTCTGACCTTGCCTGCTTTATGTTCAATTGATATACTGTGTTGGAAATCTGGACTATAAGTCTTTTTGATTCAAATTCAACAATATTCAATCTCCTCTCTGAGTTTTGGTTAAATGACAAGTAACTCTGATTTCATGGCTATGTATGCAATTTGATGTGAAAAGGGCTATGTTTGCAATAATTCTGTGTTAGCTGATTAGTGTTAATACCTAGTATGCTTAGGTGAAATTGGTTATAGCTGCAATAGTGTAGTAATCTGAAAAGTGGTCAAATATCCCTTTAAGATCAAACAATTCCATCGAATTGAGTATGATTGAACACCAACCCGATCTCAATAAGAATCAGTACGCTACACTCGATCAATCCACGAATGCTAGCAGCTTTCTTCTCTTATGATTTTTTCTTAAGTAGAGGTTCTTTACCGGTGACCCAGTTGATTCGGCCCCCACTATCCTTAAGGAACTAACCCAGGCAACTGAACTCATTTAGGGTCAAACCAAGGATCTTTGGAAGTGGGGGCTCGTCCCCGGTCAATATTGGATCAAACAATAGGGGGCCGTAGCACTGACCTCTTTTTTTTATTGATTCAATACAATAGGGGAAAAGGAAATACGGGGTTCTGCTTCTGGCGGCAACATGCTTGGTCCCGCTTATGGGGTCAAATCAATACGTTCTAAGAAGAAAGATTGGTCTGAAAACATGTTTTAAATAGTTAAAATTGAAAACTACAAAAAGAGGTTATAATTGAAATAATTAATAAAGAGTGGTCAGTCTTGCAACTGACCAACTCCGATAATTTTCTAACTCTGAAAACACTGGCCAAGTTCTAAATAGGCTAAGTATTATAATAAAATTGACTTAAGTCTAATTGGCTAGACTTGCAAAGTCTCAATTGGCCTGTTCACTATTTGGCTAGACTTGCAAAGTCTCAATTGGCCTTTTCACTATTTGGCTAGACTTGCAAAGTCTCAATTGGCATGTGTTCACTAATTGGCTAGACTTGCGAAGTCTTAGTCAACCTGTGTTCACTGATTGGCTTAGATTGCAAGGCTAAGTCCAAACTTTGGACTGGCCAGGTCTTAAATAATATAAATTTGAATAACTAAGCAGGCTAGTCCTGCAAATTGACTTTAATTACAGAAAATGAAACAAAAAGGGGTTAGAATTGAAATAAATTGAGGTTCAGACCTGGCTAAGTCTTAAAAGACACATTAGAAGTGGCCAGGAATTAAATAGTAACTAGAAATGGCATAACCCTAACCTGGACAGGTCGAGTAAATAATGAATGCCCTTAAGGGCATATAAGGAATAGAAAATGGCATAATTGTGGATTTAATAGAGCCTATGGGGACAATTAAAGACATTTAGGCCCATGATATCTGCAATATTGCACAAAATTAAGGGCACAATGGACCTAAATAAAAGGTAACTTAGTAAATAACTCTAACAAGTATGGACACACTAGTAAAAGACCCAAAAAGGAATCAAATAGAACCTTCCAGCACATGCTGGAAGGCATTTCATAACAGAAAATGAGACTAAAGTGTAATAATTGGTAAAAAATGAGGGGAGGGATCTAGAATTATTTTCCAGCTTTTCCCCCCAAAAATTTCACCATGTCTCACCTATAAATACACCCCATTTTAGCCTATTGAAGGGCTGGATTTCGAAATCAAAATTCAGAGAATATATATACTTAGAATTATAGAGAAAAACTATCTGGATTTTCTAATTGAAGCTCATAGCTGTGGTGGATTTCCTACTTCTAGTGATTCTGTATTGCTTATCTTTGCTGGTATTTGCTTTGCTACTGCTTTGAGACTCAGTTGCTTGCTGAAACTCATCTCTGTTGCTGTTGCATTGCCTGTAGTGGACTGAACTGCTATTTCCTGATTTGTTTCCCTTAGACTCATAAGAGTTTTCTGCTGAATCAGGTACACAGCTATTACTCAAGCAATGTAATTGCAGTTGACTTGAAGCCATGAATGACATGAATTAATCCTCGAGACTGTTTTTGTTATTCATTTTCATTTTTATTATACAAAAAGATGTTATGTAATTTGATAGGAATTGGCTGTATAATTGAAACATGTGTAGCATGAAGTAACGTTGATAATCATGTAATAGATAGGGTGTAGATTATGAGTAGTTGTAATCATAATCACTTAGTTTAGTTTAAAAACAAGTTAATTAGTTTAAACCAACTTATATAGTTATTTTAAAAAACTGATCCGTAACACGCATATAACAAATAATGGTTATACAAAATATAATGAGGTTATTAACTTAGCCTTAGCCGACCTCTTCATTTTTAGAATTCAAAAACAACTGTAAACTGCATGATTTTAAAATCAGTAGTTAAGGACTATAAGACTGATAGACATAGTTACACAGTCGGCCGATTATTTGAATTACACTTAGCATTTAACAATTACAATTTGAAAGTATGAATTATAATTAGTAATATGTTAGGTAAATAATACTGTTTTCAGTAGTTTTAAAAGTATTTGATAAAAATATAAAGAAAAGTAGTCTGTCAGTCAGATTTAATTAATGTCAGATAGTTTTGATTTGGAATTGATACTATTAGTTCTGTACTGTTGCTTTTCTTCATAAATAAATATAATCTGAGCTTATTCTCTTTGATTTCAAATACCTGTACATATTATGAGTTTTCAGTTTTGTTTCTTCATCTTTGTCTCGTTTGGTCTGGGCCTGATGGATAACGCAGGCCTGGATCTGATTCGAATATTTATTAGGCCTCTAAATAAAGGCTTCAGCCTAATCTGAGTTTCTGAAATCCAGATACACGGATTAGTTTGCTGAACGCGAGCCCAAGATGTTCAGGTCCAATAATAATAAACGATGAGGCCTGGACTTACCTCTGGAAAAGTAACGTAATTAACTTGACTAAGGAAAAAACAACAGTAGAAAATATAGTTATATGATAGGTTTGGACTATAAAAATTGAGTGGATGAGCCTCGCATGGAAATAAAAATAGTGGGGCCCCCCATATAAACAAATAATAATATATAATAGTTTCGGGAAGGTTGATAGTAAATTCCACAACCTTTCCCAAAGATTAAAAGTCGTTAGACGATTTTTAGGCACGATTTAATAAATATACCTTCCTTAATATGAGTTCACACTTGGTGTGACTCAAATTATAAATCCCGGCCAAGCCGAAATGTATTAAAGGTCACAGGCGTACTGGTTGCGGTGTGACTCGAAATACGTTTTCGCAACATCGCAATCCGTAAAAATATTAAAGTTTGAAATATGTACACTTTGTTAAATGGCATATATAAGTCACATAAAACCGAGAACGACAGTTGAGCGACCGTGCTAAAACCACAGAATCCGGGAGTGCCTAACACCTTCTCCCGGGTTAATAAAATTCCTTATCGAGGTTTCTAGTTTCATAGACTGTAATACAGAGTCAATTTCCTCGATTTCGGGATTAACCGGTGACTTGGGACACCATTATCTTCCCAAGTGGCGACTCTGAAAATTAAACAAAATCCCGGACCGATTGTCCTTTATTTGGAAAAGCTCCTTCCTCTTTGTTATTATATCCTTCCCGGGTATTTGAACATTGAGGTATACCCTATTCTCTTAATCGGGAACTTAAAAAGGATAGTTTAGAAGGGAGGTGTGACAGCAGTGATACATGCGGAAGTTGAAATACCCTCCTTTCGAATCATTGCGGAGGCAGAGATTGATGATGATGAATGGGTAAAAGCCCGGTTAGAACAATTGACTTTAATTGATGAGAAAAGACTTGTAGCGGTATATAATGGATAGCTGTATCAACAAAGAATTGCCAGAGCATATAATAAGAAAGTACGTCCACGAAAATTTGAAGTTGGACAATTGGTGTTGAGGCGTATCTTACCTCATTGGGCAGAAGCAAATGGGAAGTTCACTCCTAATTGGCAAGGGCCATTTGTTGTATCTCGGGTGTTGTCCTATGGAGCACGATATTTGACAGACATAGAAGGAAAATGTGTAAAAATGGCTATCAATTTTGACGCGGTCAAAAGATATTATGTATGATTTCTTTTATGTATCTAATTGTATTCGTCATATTTTTTAAACTGAAATGATGAAGGCATTCTATTTCGCTATCTAAAGACTTTATCCATTGCTATCCCTTTGAGCCTTATCACTTATTCTTTCACACCCCTCATTCGGAATCAACAGAAGTCAAAATGGGATGATGAAATGTCAAAGAGAAGAAGAAAAGTAAAAAGATGAAAAGAGAAAAAAAAGAGAAAAGAAAAAAAAAGAGGAAAAAGAAAGAAAAATTAAAAAAGAAGAAAATTGGAAGAAGTAAACATCGCAACAATGAAGCGATCTTATGATCAGAACTACATTTTGACTTGATCCCGAAAGGGTACGTACGCAGCCTCACTGAGGTTCAGTCATAGCAGAAAGAAAGTCCAAGGTTCCCCAAAAATTAAAATTGCGGCAGAAGTTATGATCAATTGGAGAATACGATTCCGAAAGTTTTAATTTTTGAACCAAGTTGGAAAATTTGAACCTTTATATCTTTCTTTCTAAAACCCATCCAAAAGCCATATTACGGTCCAAAGAGAGACCTACGGATCAATTTCGAGAAAGGGCAGTGCAAGTAGGCGAAGAAAGGCCTATTGCGAACAACACTCGAGTATTGGAAGATGAAGCAAATAATAAAATGAGAGAGTCTTGCTGGTGAAAACCCTCACGGGCACCGTAAGGCGACGCGAGCTGAGAGAAATAAAATGAGAGAGTCTTGCAGGTGAAAACCCTCACGGGCACCGTATAGCGATGCGAGTTGAGAGAAATAAAATGAAAGAGCCTTATTGGTGAAAACCCTCACGGGCACTGTAAAGCGATGCGAGCTGAGAGAAACAAACTGAGAGAGCTTTATTGGTGAAAACCCTGACGGGAAACATAAGGCAAAAGTGAGAAAAGCATTTTGTTGGAAGAAAGCAGCAAAACAAGAAATTTTTGAGTCAATCGAAATTTGAAGGTAGAAGTAAAAGTTGGCAAGTGGCAGTTAATTTGGTTGGACAGACTGGGTCGATTAGCCCGAATACATGGCATGATCAAAGGAATCAGCCTTCCCACTCAGATAAGTTTTTCCTTTTATTTTGAAAAATTCCTACCCTCAAAAACTTCGGGGTCATTGCATTTCATTTTCTTGAAATCTGTCTACAAGACAGTGTTAGTTGTAAGCTAATTAGCAGCTTCTCAATTGTATGGCACAACGAGATTGGGGTCCATCAAAGGATAGGGGGCAAATATATAGTCATAAGAAAAGGAGAAAGAACAAGAGAGTCACAAGGACAGTTGGTTTAGGGAATTATTGGAAAACAACTAGAAGTCACAGCAAGGCAGTACAAAAGCACGATGAAGCAAATTCAAAAGTTGAAGCAAGGCTAACAAGAATGCCAGCAGCTAATCACCATTTTTTCTTTTACACTAACAAGCTATTCATTGATTAGAACAGGGACAAAAGATTCAAATTCATACTAATCACTTTAAAGTGAATGTGACCAATGTGGATAAACCATGAAGCGCAAAAGGCTCAGCAATCAGGCACCCACCTGGATAATAAGGGAGGTATTACCTTTTATTACAACCAGTTATCAAAATGGGGCATAAATTTTTCCTTCGTTTTAGTTTTTTTTTTGCAATCAGGCGCCCGCCTGGATAACAAGGGAATTTTTTTAAGTTTTTTACAATCAGGCGCCCACCTGGACAACAAGGGAATATTTTTTAAGATTTTGCAGTCAGACGCCCACCTGGATAACAAGGGAATATTTTTCAAGTTTTTTGCAATCAGGCGCCCACCTGGATAAAAAGGGAATATTTTTCAAGTTTTTTGCAATCAGGCGCACACCTGGATAACAAGGGAATATTTTTCAAATTTTTTACAATCTGACCGCCACCTGGATAACAAGGGAATATTTTTCAAGTTTTTGCTATCAGGCGCCCAGCCGGATAACAAGGGAATACTTTTCAAATTTTTTGCAATCAGGCGCTCACCTGGATAACAAGGGAATATTTTTCAAGTTTTTGCAATCAAGCTCCCACCTGGATAACAAGAGAATATTTTTCAAGGTTCTTTTACAATCAGGCGCCCACCCGAATAACAAGGGAATATTTTTCAAGTTGAAATTCTTCTTAAAGCTAACATTTAATAGCATGATATATCTAAGCCCCATAATCGGGCGGAAAATTTTTCTTTGTTTTAATAGTAAGTAGGCGCCTACCTAAAGAACAAGGGAATACTTTTTAAGTTTTTGTAATCAAGCACCCACCTGAAGAACAAGGGAATACTTTTCAAGTTTTGCAAGCAGACGCCAACCAGGAGAATAAGGAAATACATTTAAAACAAGTTGCAAGCAAGAGTCCTCTCGAAGAATAGATACAATCAAAAGTTATGCAAAATACAAATGAAACACAAGAGCCAGTTGGAAGATATAGCTAGGATTTTGTAAATCATAGAGCATAGTTTAGCCTAGTTTCTTTTATGTTTACCACGGTGTAATAAGGAGATCAACATGCAGCAATAACGAGTAACAGCAATAGAGTCACAGCTCTCTCGTAGTTTTTAACTACCAGACATTCCAGAACTACACTGACCTAATTCCTGTTTAGCCCAGGATATGTAGGGAATCCTTGAAACAGGATGTGGTAAAAAATTTCAAAAAATGCTTTCACACGGAATATGCGAATTGGCAAAAATCTCTCATTACTGCTCAGTTATCTTTGCATTGAAACTCTGCGTGTTCCCGAGCAAAGAGGGGCAGCTGTTGGCACGTAATTTTTGCCCCAAAGAAAATTATTCCAAAAAATAAAATAAAATTATTTGTGTGTGCAATTTGTTGATAATTGTGTGGAAATACCAGTATTCGTTTTATTGTTGAAAAAAATTAAAACAAAATATATTTTCTGTATTATTTATGAAAATACCAAAAATATAAGAAGAAATTATACATAATTCTAGAAAATTAGAAAATTAAATGAAAAATACAAAATACAAATATAAGAGTAATACAAATACAGAAAAAAGAAAATAAAATATAATATAAATACGAAAACACAAAAAAAAATACAAAAATACGAAAAAAATAAAATGTAAAAATATAATACAAAAGAAAGGAAAGAAAACAATTGGGCCAACATCAATAACCCAACAATAACTACACACAATCCAAGCCCAAAAGACCATATCTGGTCTGCCCAATAAACACTAAAATGACCCCGTTTAAGGTCAATATGTCACGACCCAAACCCCGGTCATGATGGCGCCCAACACATTACTAGGCAAGCCCGACCATGTTATCCATATTACGAGCCAATTATTAATTAATACTGATCAATTAACATTAATAGTTTGTTTTCATATCAAAATAATAAGTGTGGAAACAGAAACATACAAAATACAGCCCAACAATCGCGGTTTCACAAGTTTGAGCCTCTACAGATGGAAATATCTTACACAAATCAAGTCTAGGCAGATTAGAAATGACAAAATGATAAAGAGGAAGAGATCAGGTCCTGCACACACCGGCAGCTACCTCGAAGTCTCCTCGGAATAACAGTAATGAAGGAGTTGCGATAGCTCAACTGCCCTCCTGAACACCTGGATCTGCACAGAAAGTGCAGGGAAGTAGGGTGAGTATATTTAAACTCATTGAGTAATAATAATAAATAACAACCGAAAATAAGAACACATGTACTATCACTAAACAGTTCTAAGGGTAACCTCACAAGTAAGTCATCTCCCCAGTGATAAGCCCATTTCCAGTCCACAACTGTCTTACAATAATCCCACACCGACTTAGCCTTCACTCATCCTGCTGCGGCGTGCAGCCCGATCCAATATATATGTATATATATATATATAATGCTGCGGTGTGCAGCCCGATCAAATATATATGGTGCTGCGACGTGCAGCCCGATCCATTATATATAGCGCTCTGGTGTGCAGCCGATCCAATATATATAGTGTTGCGGCATGCAGCTCGATCCAATATATATAGCGTTGCGGCGTGCATCCCGATCCAATATCTGTAATGTTACGATGTGCAGACCGATCCAATATATATAGTGCAGTGGCATGCAGCCCAATCCAATATATATGTATAATACCTCACGGCAGGTCCTCGCCCCCATCTCAGCCAATCTAGACTTGGCCTCTCGGGCTCACTCAGCTAGAACAGGGAATCCTACCCCAGGTAGTCTCTCTCAGGGTACACATCTAGTACTGGCTCATGATATGCTATACAACTATGAATACGGCTACAAATCATTCTGATGCCGAAAATTCAAGAAAAGAAAAGATAAATGAAGAAAAATAAGAAAGAAGAAGGAATGAAAGAAAAGGAAAAAGAAAACATACGTAAAAAAAAGCTAAGTACCCCAAAAAAAACCCTAATTTTCTCTATTGTGTATACTTGTTTTGATTATCTCTTTTCTTCGTTTGTTTCTTATCATCCTGAGTATAACTTAAAGTCTGTTGCATGCTTAAAGTCCTCTTTGTTTGTACTTAATTTCTTGGCTATTCGCATGCTCATATGCCTCTTTTCAGATTAAGGTTACAAGTTAAATCACATGATTTGTAGCCACTTAGGGTTTTTATTTGATCCTTGATTGAGTGTTCTGTTAGTTGGATTCAACCTATTATCAATTTGTTCCTCTGAGTCCTGTTAATTGAGTGTTTAATCATAATGTGGCTATATCTGTATGAATGTCTAATGCTGGTTATCGTCGCAATGTAATTTCGGCTTTTAACTCTTCTGAGCTTCTGATTAAATAAAGGGTTAATTAGGGTAATTAGTATTAATTTGGACATTTCTTTGGGACTGTTTAATTTTGGCTATTTGTGTAATTCATTTCGGAATCTGACCTTTAATGTTCTGACTAATTAAAAAGGGTTAGTTGACTACTCAAGGTCTAGAGTTTGGTCGGGTAAATAGGAATAAAAGATAGGGGTAAAATGTGAAGGGGTAAGTGGTATTTTGGAAACAACTTGAAAAGACTAAGGGTATTTAAGACAAATCTGCTTGGTTTTGATGTAATTAGTTAATTTACTAAAGGGCATTTTAGGTATAACTAAAGGGTTAAGTGGTAGAAAACACTAGCAAGCGAGGGTAATAAAGGCATTTACGCCTAAATGGAATAATATAGAATACACTAGAACCTTCTAGCAGGGGTCCAAGTATTCACAGTTAAATCACATATACCAAACTGAAAATAGTTAAAAAGAGTAGGGGTGGGAAATCTGAATATTTAATTAAAATTTCCCTCCCATTTTTACTCTATAAATAGGCCTCTTTGGGCCATATTAAAAGGGGGTTCAGAAGATTTGAAATCTAAAAATACAATGAAAGCATTGTTACTGTTATGTTGCTGCTGTTCGAGTGATATTTTGGATTTCTGTTTGTTGCTCTTCATTATTTTGGTTGAATTCACTGGGTCTTCTACTTTGAAAATCGAGCTAGTAATTGTGTTATATTGCATTCATTACTGTTGTTACTTCAATTCCTGCCTATTACTGATCTTCATGGCTTTCTACTTCCCTAGAACTCATCGTTTTCCTCTCAATTTGACAATGTACACTACTGCCTCTCTAGGATGTAAGTGAAGTTTTGAAGAAATGAAATGCGCATTAGTTTTCTTTTGTATTTGTATTTCTGTTTTGTTGTTAGCTGTAGAATTCTTAGAACATGTGTAATTCGTTAGGAATCTACTGTATAATTTGTATTTGGACTGTAAAAACCATGAACTGAAACTAGTAATATCGCTGAATAATTAGCTTAGGAATTAATATAGGGATAACATAGAGTAGCGTACGTCTTAAAAGATGATCACTTAGATTTATATGTTTGAAATTTTTTAATTCTAACTAAACGATTTTGGATTATCATTTGAAGTCTGAAATTAAGAAGTGAACTTTAAATATTAGAGCATTTTTATTGTTTAATATTTCTGAATTATTAACTGTCAACGAAAATAAGGATGTAGTTAGAAATGTGCGTTCATAATTCTGAAGTGATAGATTTTGTTGATTTAAATTCAAAAATAGGTGTGAAACATGAATATAATTTTAATGAAGTTGCGGAATTAGTTAAAAACATGCAAAATGTATAATTAATTAGCCATATCGAAATAACAAGTAAAATTAAAAAGACTTTAATCTGGATAAAAACATATGTCTCAATACAATTTGATTGACACCGTTTGATTGCCAAATGTTGATAGATGAATAAAATTGAAGTTACATTTTTAGTTGAAATTTGATACTGAAGTAGTAGTATTTGTATAGCTTGCATGATAAATGATTAAATCTGCTTCAAATTTAGCTGTTAATTTTGATGAGCCCAGGCATAGAAAGTTGGATTCAACCATGAAAGATTCTAAGCCCAAGAGACTTCAATTCGTAACTGCGGACATGGCTTTAAATAGCCTTATGCACACTTGTGAAATTCTGTTAAGTTAGCCCAAATTCCAGGCCCAATAACGTATAGTGCCCGAATCCGAATAGATGATAATACGAACTATTAGAAAACTGCTAATAATTATTTCTATTAAGGAAAAAATAAGTGATAGAAAACTTAGTATCATCTGGGTTTAACCTTTGAAACACAATGAGATGAGCCTTGTCATAAAAATAGACAAATGGGGCCCTCAAATAACAATTATAAAATCTTTAGACTCGGAAGGATCGTTTAGCTAATTCCACGATATTTCCCAAAGTAACGAAGAATAGACACAATAAGCACAATTTTAATATAGATTCTCTTGAACGGGTGCACATTTATGTGACCCAAATCTTACTCTCAACGAAGTCGAAATATATCCAAAGCCACAGGCGTACTAGTATGGTGTGGTCAAGGATGCATTTTCACGACGCTGCAATTCTTAAAATACAAAAGCGGAATACTAATGCACATGATTGAAATATACAATTGAAATTAGATAAAATCAAAAATAACAGTTGAGCGACCATGCTAGAACCACGGAATCCGGGAGTGCCTAACATCTTCTCCCGGGTTAACAGAATTCCTTATCCGGATTTCTAGTTCACAAACTATAACAGAGTCAAACTTTCCTCGGTTCAAGATTAAACAGGTGACTTGGGACACCATAATATTCTCAAGTGGCGGAAAACTTAAATAACTAATCCCATTCCGACTGTCCTTAAATTGGAAAAAACTCCTCTACGCCCTCACAGGTATCGTAGTATAAGAAAAAGGGGAGGTGTGACAGCTGGAACTCCATGAAATCTCACAATCTCACAGATGAATATCTTTGCTAACCGCTCCGAGGAGTATGTAGTACACACAGGAATGAAATGAGCTGACTTGGTCAGCCTATCCACAATCACCCCAACTGAATCAAATTTCTTCAAGTTACGGGGAAGACCACTCACATAATCCATAGTAATCCTCTCCCATTTCCACTCGGGAATATCCATGCGTTGAAACACCCTACCAGGCCTCAGGTGTTCATATTTAACTTGCTGGCAATTAAGATATCGAGCCACATAATTCACAATATCTTTTTTCATCATTCTCCACCAGTAATGCTGTCTCAAATCTTGGTACATCTTTGCGGCACCTGGATGGATAGAATAACGCTAGCTATGGGCCTCCTCCAATATCAACACACGAAGGCCATCAACATTGGGCACGCATATCCGGCCCTGTATCCTCAACACACCATTACTATCAATAGTGACATCTCTGGCATCCTCATGCTGTACTCTGTCCTTAAGGACAAGCAAGTGTAGATCATCATATTGGCACTCACGAATACGTTCATACAAGGAAGACCGAGATACAACGCAAGCCAATACCCTGCTGGGCTGTGAAATGTCCAGCCTCACCATCTGATTAGCTAGAGCCTAAACATCAACTACAAGGGGCCTCTCCCCAACTGGAATGTAAGCCAAGCTTCCCATACTAATAGCCTTCCGGCTTAAAGTATCGGCCACTACATTGGCCTTCCCGTGATGATACAAGATAGTAATATCATAGTCTTTGAGTAATTCAAGCCATCTGCTGCCTCAAATTGAGATCTGTCTGCTTAAACAAGTGCTGAAGGCTATGGTGGTCTATATATACGTCACAAGATACACCATATAAGTAGTGCCTCCAAATCTTCAAGGCATAAACAATAGAAGCTAACTCTAAGTCGTGAATAGGGTAGTTCTTCTCATGGGGCTTTAACTGGCGAGAAGCATATGCAATAACTCTACCCTCCTACATCAATACAAAACCGATCCCAACTCTCAAAGCATTACAATAAACCATATAAGACCTTGAAGCTGATGGAAATACAAGTACTGGAGCTGTGGTCAAGGCCGACTTGAGTTTCTGGAAGCTCTCATCACATTCATCAGAACACACAAATAGAGCATTCTTCCGTGTCAACTTTGTCAAGGGTGAAGCAATATACAAAAAACCCTAAACAAACCTGCGGTAATAGCCTGCCAAACTGAGGAAACTCCGGATCTCCATAGTGGAGGACGGCCTAGGCCAATTCTTCACCGCCTTAAATTTCTGTGGATCAACTTGAATACCATCGCTGGATACTACATATCCCAGAAAAGTCACAGTACCAAGCTAGAACTCACACTTAGAGAATTTCGCATAAAGCTTTTCCTCTCTCAATCTCTGTAATACCACCCTCAAGTGATGTGCATGCTCCTCCTGGCTGTGCGAGTACACCATGATATCATCAATAAATACGATCACAAAAGAATCCAGATACGGTCGAAATACATTGTTCATCAAGTGCATGAATGTGGCTGGGGCATTAGTCAGCCCAAAAGACATCACCAGAAATTCATAGTGCCCATATCTCATTCTGAAAGCCATCTTCATAATGTCTGAATCCCTAATCTTCAACTGGTGATAACCCGATCGAAGGTCAATCATAGAGAATACACTTGCTCCTTGAAGCTAATCAAACAAGTCCTTAATACAAGGTATTGGGTACCTATTCTTTACTGTTACTTTGTTCAACTACTTGTAACTTTCTTCTTTAAGAATAATACCGGTGCACCCCAGGGTAACATACTCGGGTGAATGAACCCCTTATTTAAGAGTTCCTGAAGCTATTCTTTCAGCTCTTTTAACTCAGCTGGTGCCATATGGTAGGGAGGAATATAAATGGGCTGAGTTCCCTGCAACAAGTCAATACCGAAATCAATGTCCTTGTCTGGCGGCATGCCCGGCAGGTCTTCTGGAAATACATCCGAGAAATCATCACAAGGAGGACCGAATCAAGACTGGGAGTCTCATCCTCAACATCTCTAGCGAAAGCCAAATAAGATAAACAACCCTTCCCAATCATTCATTTAGCTTTTAGGAAGGAAATCACCATGTCGGATACATAATCAGTCACGCCTCGCCACTTGATGTGGGATGTGACGACCCGGCCCGTCGTCACGGGAATTACCACCCCGTTGTGTTGTAATTACATAATTCATGCTTTTATATAAGTGTTAGAGTCTATCGGGGGAGTTAGGAGTGAATTAAATTGGGAATGAGGCATATAGCCTTTGTGAAGGAAACTTGAATAAGAAAAGTCAACCCGGAGTTGACTATTTAGCTAGAGGGCTCGGAATCGGATTCGATGATTCGGTTAGTTCCGGAAGGTGATTTGTGACTTAGGGGAGCGATCGGAATTGAATTTGGAGGCCCGGTGTAGAAATAGGCTTGAATTGGCTAAGGTTGAATTTTGGCGAAATCCGGACGATAGGTGAGATTTAGATCCGGGGGTCGGAATGGAGTTCCGACAGTTGCAGTAGCTTCGTTAGGTGATTTTGGATGTGCCTGCAAAATTTCAGGTCATTCGGACGTCGTTTGGTCGGGTTTTTGATCGAATGTGTAATTTGGAATGTTTTAAGGAATTTAGGCTTGAATTCGATGCGAATTATGAGTTTTGATGTTGTTAGACGTGTTTTGAGGATTGGAGCAAGTTCGAATAAGGTATTAAGATGTGTTGGTATGTTTGGATGAGGTCCCGGGGCCTCGGGGTGTTTTCGAATGGTTAAACGGAAGAAAATCATGGAAATTGCAGGTTGAAGAGTTCTGGTTCTGTCATTTTCGCTCCTGCGGAAATGTGGTCGCAGGAGCGAGTCCGCAGAAGCGGATATAGGAGCGCAGAAGCGCTTGTGATCGCTGAAGCGGAAAGGAGCCCGCAGGTGCGGCACCGCTGAAGCGGATGTTGAGCCGCAGAAGCGGCCAAGGGCTATGGGGGAAATATCGCAGAAGCAGAAGACTAGCCGCTTAGGCGAGTCCGCAGAAGCGGTCAGTGATGCGCAGAGGCGGATTTGTCCGCAGAAGCGTAAGCTTCTTCGCAGAAGCGGGTCCGCTGAAGCGGCCCTTTATTCGCAGAAGCGGAAATGGCCGGCTAGGCCTGGAACCGCCGAAGCGACCCTTTGGTCGCGGATACGGGAGCGTAGAAGCGGAAAATGTTCCGCAGAAGCGAAAATCGCTGTAAGTAAGTGTATCAGAAGTTAGAAAAATTTCAGAACATTTTAACATTCGGGGGTCTCGGCTTAAGGGCGACTTTGGGCGATTTTGAGGAAGAAATCAAGGGAAATCATGAGGTAATCAACTATGAACTCATATTATGATTAGTATTGATAATATCATGCAATTATATCATGAAAATGGAGGAATTTGGGGTAATTATGGAGGATTTAGCCCTAGTCTTGGATTTTGGAAAATCAAGGTTTTGAATGGGCAAATGGAGTCCAAATTTGGTAAATTTTATATGCCTAGACTCGTATCGAGGTGAGGATTCCGAATATGTAATTTTTGTAATTTTTCGACAAGTGTACCAAAAGTCGGGATTTGACAACTTGTGGGTTTTGATATAAATTGGGTTATTTCGAATGAATTTCGTGAAATTAGCGTATATTGATGCATTCTCTATGACTTTGAGCAGATTTGGCATCCGAGGAGATTGATTTGCGAGGCAAGCGCAAGGCGGATTGAAGCTTCTACCGGTTCGAGGTGAGTGGTAGTAGTAAACAATACACTGAGGGTTTGAAACCCCGTACTAGCACTTTACAGTGCTATATTGAGATGAGACACGCGTTCTATGACGGGCGTGGTAACATTGTGATAAGGGGTTCGGACTTAGTCCTTCCCGGCTAATGGAATACTGTGTTGTACAACTGTTAATGAGGTTATAACTGTACAATTGGGCTGATAGCCATGTTTGGGGCCTTGTGCCGATCTGTAGAGCATTAGGGAACCTATGGAGCTAGGTGACCTTTATATCGTGTTGGAAATATACACTCAGCCATAGCTCTAGCCGTATA
Source organism: Nicotiana noctiflora (assembly GCA_032618575.1). NCBI lineage: Eukaryota > Viridiplantae > Streptophyta > Magnoliopsida > Solanales > Solanaceae > Nicotiana > Nicotiana noctiflora. Next base: position 48,540 of record JASVEL010007648.1, read on the forward strand.
GCATAATATGAGCCCGTACTAGATGTGTACATTGAGAGAGATTATCTAGGGTGGAATTCCCTGTTCTAGCTGAGTGGGCCTGAAAGGCCAAGTCTATACCGATTGAGATGAGATAGGGTCAAGGACCCACTACGAGATGTTATATTGGGCCTGAAAGGCCAAGTCTATATTAACTGAGACAGGGTCAAGGAGCCATTGTGATATATTATATTGGGCCTGAGAGGCCAAGTGCATACTGATTGGGATAGGGTCGAGGAACCATTATGAGGTATTATGTATATAGATACCTATTTTGGATCGGACTGCACGCCGCAGGAATATACATGTGATATACATGTAATATACATGTGGGACGGACTGCACGCCGCAGTATTATTGCGCTTGGGCTGTAGGAGCCCCTTCGGAGTCTGAGTATGCACACATTCCAGTGAACGCTGGTATATATCATGGGATCGGGCTGCACGCCGCAGCAGTATATATGTTGGATCGGACCGCACGCCGCAGTGATATATGGTGGACCTGGCTGCACGCCATAGCACCATAGCGCTTGGGCCTAGGGAGCCCCTCCGAAGTCTGTATACACCCCCAGTGAGCGCCGTCGACGTTAAATGGAGCGGGCTGCGCGCCGCAGCGGTATATGTATTGGAGCGGGCCTGCACGCCGCAGCATTATACTTAATCATATCCTACTATTTACTTAGATACTTATACATTATAGACATAAGTATGTGCCTTTATATGTTGAGATGGCCGTACACCGTAGGGGTACGAGCGAGGGTTTGTTCGGTGTGGAGATCTTGTAGAGATAAACGTAGATTGGAGGTTAAAGTACTACTATAGTGATGATGTACTTGTGAAGATTGCCTTAGAACTGCTAAGTGATAGCACAGGAGTTCTTACTTTCAGTTATTATTTATTATTGTTACTCACTGAGTTGAAATATACTCACCCCACTCCCCTGCACTTTTTGGTGCAGATCCACAGGTGCCCGAGAGCAGTTGAGACATTGTAGCTGCTGATCTATATCTACTTTGGCGGAGATTACGAGGTAGCTGCCAGCGTCCGCAGAGCTTGTTTTCTCCTTCTTTATCATCTTGTTGATTTCCTATTTGTCTAGACTTGGTTGTATTAGGATGCCATTCTGTAGAGGCTCAGTCTCGTGACACCACGATATGTTTGGGACCGTATTTTGTATGTTTTGACGTTTCGGTTATTACCTGTTATGACTAACTACTGTTTAAGTTTAATTTATTTAATAATTGGCTTGGTTAAGAGGATATTATGGTCGGGCTTGCCTAGCATTGTGTTGGGCGCCATCACGACCGGGGTTGGGTCGTGACAAGTTGGTATCAAAGCCTAGGTTAATAGGTCTCGCGAGTCATGAGCCGGTTGGTAGAGTCTCGTGGATCGGTGCGGGGACCCCTGTACTTATCCTCGGGAGGCTGCAAACCTTTTTAGGAAAAGTTTCAATTCTTGGAATTCTTGTCGTGCGATTACTTTTGACTTGAGCTGAACTTTGACATTCTATTCTCTCGCGGATGGCGAGAACTCGAGCTTCTGGACGTGGAGGACGACCACCACTACCACCTGCTAGAGGCTGAGGACGCGGTCGTGGTCGTGGCGGAGTTAGGGCAGCTAAGGCAGTACCAGCTGACCCACAGCCCCCAGTTGCAGAGGTGCCAACAGCACCAGATCAGGCACTAGCTGTGCCCATTGTCATTCCGGGTCTACAGGAGACCCTGGCTCAGATACTAGCAGTTTGCACTGGCCTGGCACAGGCGGTTTCAGTTACTACCGCAGCAGCTGCATCAGGGACCGGGGGTGGTCATCAGACCCCCGCAGTACGCACTCCAGAGCCAGCAGTGCAGGGCCTACAGACACCAGAGGCTCCTCCAGTTTAGCATGTGGTTCCGGTTCATCTAGCATATCAGGTTCAGGGGGACAGGGTCCCAGCTATGACGGACGATGAGCAGCGTCATCTCGAGAGGTTCACCAGGTTATCTCCTCCAGTGTTCACTGGTGCTTCGGGTGAGGATGCCCAAGGTTTTCTGGACAAGTGCAGTCGGATGCTTCGTACGGCAGGGATCTTGGAGTCCAGTGGGGTATCTTTCACCACCTTTCAGTTTCAGGGGCCAGCTTTCACTTGGTAGGAGTCTTATGAGCGCCGCAGGCCCGCAGGGGCAGCACCACTATCTTGGCCAGAATTCTCCACCATGTTCTTGGAGAAGTGGGTGCCTCAGAGAGAGGAGATGTGTAGGCAGTTTGAGGGTCTCCGTCAGGGGGACATGACAGTGTCAGAGTACGAGATCAGGTTTACTGAGGTGTCTAGACATGCACAATGGTTGGTTCCTTCCGACAGAGAGAGGATTTGACGCTTTGAGGACGGCCTCATTTATCCCATTCCTATTCTGATGACTCGAGAGAGGATTCTGAGTCATACATTTGAGGAGGCTGTGGATATTGATTGCGACATAGAGTCAGATCGTCGCAGAGAGCGGGACGAGAGGGAGGCCAAGAGGCCTCGAGGTTCAGCTAGTTCCGGTGGCACACGGACCGGAGGCCGAGTCGGCGGAGCCGAGGTCGCTCTTTCAGAGGTCTTCGCGGTCGAGACGCTCGGATCGTCGCGGATGGTCTCTTAGACGAGATTATCGGGGTTCGCACCGAGCCGGCCGGCTCTCGGTGCCATGCCGGCTCGTAGTTCTTCACGAGCCCCATCCGCTCGGGGTTCATCTCGGCCTAGTTCATCGGCTGGCCATTCCAGCGCCAGAGGTCCTTATCAGTCTCAGTACCCAGGACCGGGGAGTTGCTACGAGTGCGGAGAGTTTGGGCATCACCGTAGGGAGTGTCCCCGTCTTGTTTCCGGATCTTATCAGCAGGGGGGGCAGCCCTCGTCATCCGGTCCTTCTACTTCAGCACCCGCCCGCCGGCTAGGGGTGAGGGTCGAACGGCTAGGGGTCGCTCTCGAGGGGAGGCCGATCGGGCGGTCGAGCTAGATGCTATGCTTTTCGGGGCCGATCCGAGGTCGTTGCTTCGATGATGTCATTACGGGTATTATTTCGGTCTGCCACATAGATGCCTCGGTATTGTTTGATCCCGGTTCTACTTATTCTTATGTGTCTACATATTTTGCTCCTCATTTGGGCACGACCCGAGGGAGTCTTGAGTTGCCAGTGCATGTATCTACCCCGTAGGGGATACTATTGTTGTGGACCACGTATACCGGTCCTGTTTGGTCACTATTGGAGGTCCGGAGACCCGAGTAGACCTGTTGCTTCTCAGCATGATTGATTTTGATGTTATATTGGGCATGGACTGGCTATCTCTATGTCATGCTATTCTGGACTGTCATGCTAAGACAGTCACCTTGGCTATGCCGGGCATTCAGCGGATCCAGTGGCGAGGCATGACTCAGTATGTACCTAGCAAGGTAATATCTTTCCTCGAGGCCCAACGAATGGTTGGGAAGGGATGTCTCTCTTATTTAGCATTTGTGCGGGAAGTCGAGGCCCAGACTCCCAGTATTGATTCTGTTCCCATTGTGCGAGACTTTCCTGATGTGTTTCCCTCAGACCTGCCGGGCATGCCGCCGGACAGGGATATTGATTTTGGTATCGATTTGGTGCCGGGCACTCAGCCTATTTCTATTCCTCCGTATCGTATGGCACCGGCTGAGTTGAAGGAATTGAAGGAGCAGCTCCAGGAACTCCTAGATAAGGGGTTTATTCGGCCGAGTGTGTCGCCGTGGGGTGCACCGGTCCTGTTTGTTAAGAAGAAGGATGGATCTATGAGGATGTGTATTGACTATCGGCAGCTAAACAAAGTAACAATGAAGAATAAGTATCCTCTTCCTCGTATTGATGATTTATTTGATCAGCTCCAGGGAGCTAGGGTGTTCTCGAAGATTGATCTTCGTTCAAGCTACCATCGGCTGAAGATTAGAGAGTCCGACATTATAAAGACTGCATTCAGGACCAGATATGGTCACTATGAGTTCCTTGTGATGTCTTTTGGGCTGACCAACGCCCAGCAGCATTTATGCATCTGATGAACAGTGTGTTCAGGCCCTATCTTGATTCATTTGTGATCGTATTCATTGATGACATACTAGTCTACTCTCGTAGCCAGGAGGAGCATGCTCGGCACTTGATTATTGTGTTGCAGAGATTGAGAGAGGAGAAGTTGTATGCCAAGTTCTCCAAATGTGAGTTCCGGCTTGAGTCCGTGGCATTCTTAGGGCACGTGGTGTCCTGTGATGGTATTCAGGTAGATCCGAGGAAGGTCGAGGCAGTGCAGAGTTGGCCCAGACCGACCTCAGTTACTGAGATCCGTAGCTTTCTGGGATTGGCGAGGGTATTATCGCCGATTCGTTCAGGGGTTCTCTTCTATTGCTTCACCCTTGACTAGATTGACTCAGAAGGGTGTTCCTTTCTTATGGTCCGAGGAGTGCGAGGAGAGCTTTCGGAAGCTCAAGACAGCACTGACCACAGCACCAGTCTTGATTCTACCGACAGCTTCAGGTTCTTATACTGTATATTGTGATGCCTCAGGAGTGGGCATTGGTTGTGTGTTGATGCAGGAGGGTAGGGTCATTGCTTATGCCTCTCGTCAGTTGAAGCCCCACGAGAAGAACTACCCTGTTCATGATTTGGAGCTAGCAACCATAGTTCATGCCTTGAAGATTTGGAGGCATTACCTGTATGGTGTCTCATGTGAGGTGTTCACGGATCATCGCAGCCTTCAGCACTTATTCAGACAGAAGGACCTTAATTTGAGACAGCGGAGGTGGTTGGAGTTGCTTAAGGACTATGATATCACTATTTTGTATCATCCGGGGAAGGCCAATGTGGTGGCCGATGCCTTGAGTCGGAAGGCGGTTAGCATGGGCAACTTAGCTTTCATCCCAGTTGGGGAGAGGCCTTTTGCTTATGATGTTCAGGCCCTAGCCAATCGGCTAGTGAGATTAGATATTTCGGAGCCGAGTCGAGTGTTGGCTTGTATTGCTTCTCGATCTTCCTTATATGATCGCATCAGAGAGCGACAGTATGATGACCCACATTTGCTTGTCCTTAAGGACAGAGTGCATCATAATGATGCTAGGGATGTGACTATCGACAGTGATGGTGTTTTGAGGATGCAGGGCCGTATATGTGTGCCCAATGTTGATGGTTTGCGGGAGTTGATACTTGAGGAGGCACACGGTTCGCGGTACTCTATTCACCCAGGTGCCGCAAAGATGTACCAAGACTTGAGACAGCACTACTGGTGGAGGAGAATGAAGATGGATATTGTTAGGCATGTAGCTAAGTGCCTCAATTGCCAGCGGGTCAAATATGAGCATCAGAGACCGGGCGGTGTTCTTCAGCGTATGGTTATTCCCGAGTGGAAATGGGAGAGGATCACCATGGATTTTGTTACTGGGCTACCTCGGACAGCGAGGAAGTTTGATTCTGTATGGGTGATTGTTGATCGGCTGACTAAGTCCGCACATTTCATCCCAGTTAGTACTACTTACTCATCGGAGCGGTTGGCAGTGATCTTTATTCGGGAGATTGTCAGGTTGCATGGGGTCCCGGTGTCTATTATATCTGACAGAGGCACTCAGTTCACTTCCCAGTTTTGGAGAGCATTTCAGCGAGAGATGGGTACGAGGGTTGAGTTGAGTACAGCATTTCACCCCCAGACAGACGGGCAGTCTGAGCGTACTATTCAGATCCTGGAGGATATGTTGCGGGCATGTGTGATTGACTTTGGTGGTTCGTGGGATGAATTCTTACCACTTGCTGAGTTTGCCTACAACAACAGCTTCCAGTCGAGTATCCAGATGGCCCCGTACGAGGCATTGTATGGCAGACGGTGTAGATCTCCCGTGGGATGGTTTGAGCCTGGTGAGGTTAGATTGATAGGGACTGAGTTAGTCCAGGATGCTCTGGATAGAGCAAAGTTGATCCAGGAGAGGCTTCGTATAGCACAGTCTCGTCAGAAGAGTTATGCGGACCGTAGAGTTCGAGAGTTGTCTTTCATGGTTGGTGACAGAGTATTGTTGAAGATTTCACCTATGAAGGGTGTCATGAGGTTCGGGAGGAAAGGGAAGTTGAGTCCCGGGTATATTGGCCCTTTTGAGATACTCGGGAGAGTTGGAGAGGTGGCATATGAGTTAGCCTTGCCACCCAGTTTATCCAGGCGTTCATCCAGTATTCCATGTGTCTATGCTCCGAAGTACATTGGAGATCCGTCTCATGTATTAGATTTCAGCACCATTCAGCTTGATGGTGATCTGTCCTATGATGTGGAGCCTATTGCTATTTTGGGTCGTCAGGTGAGAAAATTGAGGTCCAAGGAGATTGCATCGGTTAAGGTTCGGTGGAGAGGTCGACCCGTGGAGGAGGCTACTTGGGAGGTTGAGCAGGAGATGCGGAGCAGATACCCTCAGCTATTTGAGACTTCGGGTATGTTTCTTGACCCGCTCGAGGACGAGCGTTTGCTTAAGAGGGGGAGAATGTGACGACCCGGCCCGTCGTCACGGGAATTACCACCCCGTTGTGTTGTAATTACATAATTCATGCTTTTATATAAGTGTTAGAGTCTATCGGGGGAGTTAGGAGTGAATTAAATTGGGAATGAGGCATATAGCCTTTGTGAAGGAAACTTGAATAAGAAAAGTCAACTCGGAGTTGACTATTTAGCTAGAGGGCTCGGAATCGGATTCTGATGATTCGGTTAGTTCCGGAAGGTGATTTGTGACTTAGGGGAGCGATCGGAATTGAATTTGGAGGCCGGTGTAGAAATAGGCTTGAATTGGCTAAGGTTGAATTTTGGCGAAATCCGGACGATAGGTGAGATTTAGATCCGGGGGTCGGAATGGAGTTCCGACAGTTGCAGTAGCTTCGTTAGGTGATTTTGGATGTGCCTGCAAAATTTCAGGTCATTCGGACGTCGTTTGGTCGGGTTTTTGATCGAATGTGTAATTTGGAATGTTTTAAGGAATTTAGGCTTGAATTCGATGCGAATTATGAGTTTTGATGTTGTTAGACGTGTTTTGAGGATTGGAGCAAGTTCGAATAAGGTATTAAGATGTGTTGGTATGTTTGGATGAGGTCCGGGGGGCCTCGGGGTGTTTTCGGATGGTTAAACGGAAGAAAATCATGGAAATTGCAGGTTGAAGAGTTCTGGTTCTGTCATTTTCGCTCCTGCGGAAATGTGGTCGCAGGAGCGAGTCCGCAGAAGCGGATATTGGAGCGCAGAAGCGCTTGTGATCGCGGAAGCGGAAAGGAGCCCGCAGGTGCGGCACCGCTGAAGCGGATGTTGAGCCGCAGAAGCGGCCAAGGGCTATGGGGGAAATATCGCAGAAGCGGAAGGCTAGCCGCTTAGGCGAGTCCGCAGAAGCGGACGCCTAGACGCAGAAGCGGGAAAACCCGCAGGAGCGGGAAGAGCTTCGCAGAAGCGGACGCGCAGAGGCGGTCCGTATATCGCAGAAGCGGAATTTGGCCGGCTAGGCCTGGAACCGCTGAAGCGACCCTTTGGTCGCGGATACGGGAGCGTAGAAGCGGAAAATGTTCCGCAGAAGCGAAAATCGCTGTAAGTAAGTGTATCAGAAGTTAGAAAATTTCAGAAACATTTTAACATTCGGGGGTCTCGGCTTAAGGACGATTTTGGGCGATTTTGAGGAGGAAATCAAGGGAAATCATCAGGTAATCAACTATGAACTCATATTATGATTAGTATTGATAATATCATGCAATTATATCATGAAAATGGAGGAATTTGGGGTAATTATGGAGGATTTAGCCCTAGTCTTGGATTTTGGAAAATCAAGGTTTTGAATGGGCAAATGGAGTCCAAATTTGGTAAATTTTATATGCCTAGACTCGTATCGAGGTGAGGATTCCGAATATGTAATTTTTGTAATTTTTCGACAAGTGTACCAAAAGTCGGGATTTGACAACTTGTGGGTTTTGATATAAATTGGGTTATTTCGAATGAATTTCGTGAAATTAGCGTATATTGATGCATTCTCTATGACTTTGAGCAGATTTGGCATCCGAGGAGATTGATTTGCGAGGCAAGCGCAAGGCGGATTGAAGCTTCTACCGGTTCGAGGTGAGTGGTAGTAGTAAACAATACACTGAGGGTTTGAAACCCCGTACTAGCACTTTACAGTGCTATATTGAGATGAGACACGCGTTCTATGACGGGCGTGGTAACATTGTGATAAGGGGTTCGGACTTAGTCCTTCCCGGCTAATGGAACACTGTGTTGTACAACTGTTAATGAGGTTATAACTGTACAATTGGGCTGATAGCCATGTTTGGGGCCTTGTGCCGATCTGTAGAGCATTAGGGAACCTATAGAGCTAGGTGACCTTTATATCGTGTTGGAAATATACACTCAGCCATAGCTCTAGCTGTATAGCATAATATGAGCCCGTACTAGATGTGTACATTGAGAGAGATTATCTAGGGTGGAATTCCCTGTTCTAGCTGAGTGGGCCTGAAAGGCCAAGTTTATACCGATTGAGATGAGATAGGGTCGAGGACCCACTATGAGATGTTATATTGGGCCTGAAAGGCCAAGTCTATATTAACTGAGACAGGGTCAAGGAGCCATTGTGATATATTATATTGGGCCTGAGAGGCCAAGTGCATACTGACTGGGATAGGGTTGAGGAACCATTATGAGGTATTATGTATATAGATACCTATTTTGGATCGGACTGCACGCCGCAGTAATATACATGTGATATACATGTAATATACATGTGGGACGGACTGCACGCCGCAGTATTATTGCGCTTGGGCTGTAGGAGCCCCTTCGGAGTCTGAGTCTGCACACATTCCGGTGAGCGCTGGTATATTATGGGATCGGGCTGCACGCCGCAGCAGTATATATGTTGGATCGGACTGCACGCCGCAGTGATATATGGTGGACCTGGCTGCACGCCATAGCACCATAGCGCTTGGGCCTAGGGAGCCCCTCCGAAGTCCGTATACACCCCCAGTGAGCGCCGTCGACGTTAAATGGAGCGGGCTGCGCGCCGCAGCAGTATATGTATTGGAGCGGGCTGCACGCCGCAGCATTATACTTAATCATATCCTACTATTTACTTAGATACTTATACATTATAGACATAAGTATGTGCCTTTATATGTTGAGATGGCCGTACACCGTAGGGGTACGAGCGAGGGTTTGTTCGGTGTGGAGATCTTGTAGAGATAAACGTAGATTGGAGGTTAAAGTACTACTATAGTGATGATGTACTTGTGAAGATTGCCTTAGAACTGCTAAGTGATAGCACAGGAGTTCTTACTTTCAGTTATTATTTATTATTGTTACTCACTGAGTTGAAATATACTCACCCCACTCCCCATGCACATTAAATTAGGTGTGCAAACACTCGTATATGTATTAGCTCATGATCCTTGTCTACTTTTGCGGAGATTACGAGGTAGTTGCCGGCGTCCGCAGAGCTTGTTTTCTCCTTCTTTATCATCTTGTTGATTTCCTATTTGTCTAAACTTGGTTGTATTAGGATGTTATTCTGTAGATGCTCAGTCTCGTGACACCACGATATGGTTGGGACTGTACTTTGTATGTTTTGACGTTTCGGTTATTACCTGTTATGACTAACTACTGTTTAAGTTTAATTTATTTAATAATTGGCTGGTTAAGAGGATATTATGGTCGGGCTTGCCTAGCATTGTGTTGGGCGCCATCACGACCAGGGTTGGGTCGTGACATCAGATTACCTAGAACAGCTAATGTAACAATCTTGGCATGATAGTCCAAAATCACATGGTAAGGAGATAACCAATCCATGCCTAGAATCACGTCGAAATCCAACATGCCCAATAATAATAAGTCAACTCGGGTCTCCAGATCCCCAATGGTAATAAAACAGGATCGGTATACATGATCAATAATAACTGTATCACCCATCGGGGTAGACACATGCATGGGCAAGGCAGGAATACCATGGGTCGTACTGAAATGATGCGCAAAATATGAAGATACATAGGAATAGGTAGATCCAGGATCAAATAAGACAAAAGCATCCCTATGGTAGACTGAGATAATACCTTTGATAATTGCATCTGATGCACTAGCATCCCTCCTATCTGGAAGAGCATAAAAATAAGCCTGACCTCTGCCAGTGCGATCCTCACCCCTGGAGAAACCTCTGGCTACCTGACCACCACTCATAGCTGACTAAGCGGGTGCTAAAGAAACATGAGCATAAGATGAAGGCTGATCCCTCTGCTGCAACCGCTTACTAAGCAACTGGGGATACTCCCTCCTGATATGGCCCAACTTAACACACTCAAAACAACGACTTGAAGCTGGAGAAAGGGATTGCAGAGAACCCTTCATTGTAGATGAACCTTGAGCTGAAGGAGTAGGAGCAGAGCTATGAGCTGGAAGGGCGCTCAGTGCGGGCTGACTTTGCTGATGACCCTGCTAGCCATGATGACCTTGATAACCCTGATGACCCTGACGACCATGGTCTTATGAAGCCCCACTAGACTCTGCACGGCTTAACTAAGGAGATATGAAGGAATAACCTCTGCTATGCTGAAACTGGCCCCTAGACGGAGCACCACTGTAACTACCTGCACCACGAGGCCTCTTAGCCTCCTTCTTATCACGCTCTCGACGGTGGTCTGTCTCAATCTGATGAGCCGCATCAACCACCTCCTTAACAGTAACTGTTGTACCCCTCTCTCTAGTCATCAATATTTGAATAGGATAATTGAGACCATCCACAAATCTCTTGATCTTGTCATGATATGGCGGAATCATCCATATAGCATGCCGAGCTAGCTGTGTAAACCTTAACTCGTAGTGAGTCACTGTCATATCTCCCTGCTTTAACCACTCAAACTGACGATGCAGCTCTTCCCTATGAGATGGGGCACATACTTCTCCAGAAATACCATGGAGAACTGTTGCCAATTGAGGGGCGCTGCCGTAGTAGGCCTATGCCTCTCGAAATCCTCCCACCAATGAAATGTTTGCCCTGTGAACCGGAATGTAGTGAATGCAACACCACTAGACTAAATAATACACACAGTACGAAGCATACACTTGCACTTATCTAGAAAACCCTGGGCATCCTCGCCCTCAACACCACTGAATTGTAAGGCCCCGAAATATTTCGCTAAGTAATATAGGATTCCGTGGTGCCACGTAGGCTAATTATTATATTTTATGTGCTATGAACATGATGGACATCAATTAGACTTGGTAAATATTAGTCTTATGTTAAGTGATGTGAGGTCCAAATGGAAGCCCAAGTGTATGCCAAATGGGAAAATTTTCGTAATAGACCAATATTTCTAATGGATTCGCACAAGGCTACACTTTAAATGATCATAGATACTTATGTATAAGGTTTCATGTGGTGAATAGTATCAAATGAATTCTCTTTGAGTCTAGTTTCCAATGCCTCAAACCGTTTGTCATTTGGATATACCTACACAAAGTTATGATCAAATTACCAAAAGTTGGAAACATGCGAGTCGGTGTGAAATCTGCGATCGCAGATTTCACTCTGCAGACCGCAGAACCCATTCTGCTATCGCATAATGGTCACAAAATGAGATAGAACAGCCCAATTCTAGGCAACAAATTCTGCGACGCATCTGCGGCCCACATAGCCAATGTGCGGTGCATTCTGCGATCGCAGAGCTGTCAACGGAGGGTAAATTTTCTAACTTTTATAAACCAACCCCATTTCAATATATAGGCTTAGGGGTTCATTTTGGGGTCATTGTACACTAATTTTAGAGAGAGGTGAGAGCATTTTACAGAGAGAAGGAGGAACCCAACATTTAAATCATCCAAACCTTGCTTCAATCTTCAAGAATCAAAGAACTCAATCACAAGATCTTCATCTAAGAGGTAATATTCTATACCCTATGTTTTAATTTCGAGTTTGGTGTATAAGATGAGTTATTAAGGTATGATTATTGGGTATATTAGTATTGTGTATACATTCATGTACAACCTAGGTTTATGGGAAGATTTTTTAACATAAATAAGTAATGATTGAGCTAGCGAATGAAGAAATTCTTGAAAAGTGGATTTGAAATCAAGATGCCCAACTAGTATTTGATAAATTGTTCAAATGAGCTAGAATTATGAATATCTTCCTAATTTGTGTTCAATTTTTCTATGTCCTAAAATAGATTGAAGTTGCTAGAATTTCCGGAATATCGTATTAATAAAAGGGAAGCTCAAGAAAAATATGTATGTCTAAAACTTCCTCTCCTTAGAAATTGAGCTCCCATGGTGTCCCTTTATATGTTGTAAGTCCGGAATTTGATTTATATGGTATTCACTATTTCAAAGTATTTGGGTGTTGTAAGAATATATGTAAAAGATGTACTTCAATATGTTTAGTATGTTATTCTTGGTAAATGAGGATATGTGAAAAAAATGAGAACTATAAGCTAAAATGCCTAGACGTCGAGTCAAGTTTAAATTGAGATTTTGATGCCAAATTATGTAAGAAAAGCCGTTATGGTTGATCGTCCAAATTGTTCTTATGTGTACCAAATGTATTTGATTTGCTGTGTCTAGTTGTTGGTAATGTAAAAAGATGTTTGGAAGTGAAGTAAGTGACTATGTAAATGTGGTAAGATTGAACTTTGGATTCTTGCTGTGATTAAAATTTTACATGAGTTGGTATTATGACCCTATAATTGTGAATGATGCATTCCAATATGATCAATGCATTATTGTTGATAACTTAAAAAGGGTGAAAGGAATATGAATCATGTATTGAGATGCTAGGACCTTAAATTGAGACTGATTTGCATTTCATATGCCAAACTATGTGAAATCCTCTATGTGTATAAATGTTAATAGTAATTAAATGAATGTGGGAAGTAGATTGTGGCCAATGTGCCGAGAACTTGAATTATAATTGTATAATGTCAAGATTAAAAAAAAGAATAGAAGGATTCAAGAATAATTGGTGTACTTATTTTCTTAAGCCTTTGATGTCTGTTTTATTGTGGGTTTGGTGTACTCCCCTCCATTGATTGTGAAGAACCCCCGATGTTTAAAGTTCCATTATCAATAAAATTGAGGCGTATGATCTCTGAGATATTGTATATGGTGAAGATTCATGGTTCCTCTCATGTGTACTTAACATCTTGAATTTAATGGTTTATGGTTGAAATTGATATTGATGTGAAATATGTGGAATGATGTGAAATGTGGTAAATAAGAGATTGAGTTATGAAATATGGCCTAGTGCCAAGTATGTTGTAATGATTGTGGCCCCATGTTCCGATTAATTGATATATGAACCCTATGGACGGGCTATGAAACACATAGGGGTATAATATAAAACGTGGAACCTATGGACGGGCTATGAAACGCATAGGTGTATAATATAATATAATGACCCTATGGACGGGCTATGAAACGCATAGGTGTATAATATGATATGTGGGACCTATGGACGGGCTATGAAACGCATAGGTGTATAATATAATATGATGACCCTATGGACGGGCTAAGAAACACATAGGTTTATAATATAATATGTTGATCCTATGGATGAGCTATGAAACGCATAGGTGTATAATATGAAATGTGGGACCTATGGACGGGCTGTGAAACGCATAGGTGTATAATATGATATGTGGAACCTGTGGACGGGCTATGAAACGCATAGGTGTACAATATGATATATGAAACTTATGACGGGCAATGGAACGCAACCTAGAGGTATGGAAATTATGTGAAAGCTATGTGATCCCTTTTATTTGTTAATGTGGAGATTGTTAAAGCTTTTGATTTATTTTAGGATCTCTTTATTATTTTTGACAATTCTTTCTAATGACAAGGTTTTAATGATTTCTTTATCCTTGTTTGATAGTTTTTTCTAATTAGATGGTGTTTAGTTATACATACTAGTGCTATTTAATGGCACTAACGTCCCTTTTGCAGGGGGCGCTACATTTTTTGTAATGAATGTTGGTGGCTACATAGTGAATAGTGCCGATCGTGTGTAGAGGAGCATCCTCCCTCGCAAAGGTCTTGGTGAGCCCCTTTCTCCTTCAAGGGGGCTATATTGCATGTTATCTTATTTTAGATTTTAATTTTTGAGATATAGCCGGAGCATTGTTACCGGTATTTCCATATTAGATTACTCTTCAGCTATGTTGAGAGGCTCCGTAGACAGGTTGTGGGTAGCGTCGGGTATTAGAATTTTAAGTAAGAATATTGTTGTTTGGCAAAGACTTATAACACTTGAGATATTTTGATAATATGATTTAAGTTGCTAATGGGAAGGAAATGAACGTTGTTAATAAAATACTTACTAAGTTTTATTAGAGGAGTCCATCTCCTATTTACTCGTGAGGTTTTGTGGAAATAATGAAACCTACTAGCTTGCTCAATCGAGTTTACTCGATTGAGCGCCGGTCACGCTGCTTGGATTTTGGGGCGTGACATGAATATCAGAGGCTGTAGTCTCCTGAACATCTCCAACCAACGCTGCTCATCATCAAGCATTGCTAGGACCACATGAGCTGGGGCTGGTGCGACTGGTATAGCCGGCTGAACTGGCTGAACTGGAGCTGCCTCAGGTGCTTGCAAAACCTAAACTACCGGCTCTAGTGTGCGAGCAACGGGGGTCAAATTTCCTCCCCCTGTCTGTGAAGAAGCTACTATAGTAGAGGCCGCAACCTCCTGGGTTAAGCTAGTACACACTGATAGGATCTCTTGTAGTTAGCTGATCGCGCCCTTGCTCATCCCGAGGGAGTCATTGAAGATGTGCTAGTTCAAGTGGGTTCTTTCATATTTCCAACTGATTTCATCATCATGGACTATGAGCCTGATCAAGAAGTTCCATTTATTTTGGGGCATCCATTTTTAGCCACAGGTCGAGCTATTATTGATGTCTGCGAAGGGAATATGACAATGAGAGTAGGAGATCAAGTGGAGGTATTCAATGTTTATAGAGCACTGAAGTTGCCAACCCATTATGAAGAGTTATCCATGATCTCTGTGGTAGAGAGTGATGCTACACCATTAGTACCTTATATGAGCTGTTCGAATCCTATTAAACGAGTATGATTAGGGAGGTAGAAAATAGTGAAGATGACAGAATAGGATAAATAGAGCAAGTGCTGAATTAGTCCTACAGTTATGTGTATGGGTTTAGAAAATTTGAAGAGTTAGACAGATCTGTGACACCAACAGTTTCCAGGCAATCTATTGAAGAACTGTCGAAGCTAGAACTCAAGCCACTTCCAACCCATTTGCGCTATGCTTATTTGGGGAACACAGAGACTCTTCCTGTAATTATTTCACCTATCTTGATCAGCACCCAAGAAGAAACATTGCTTAGAGTCCTCCGCTAGAATAAAAAGGCCATTGGGTGGACTATAGCCGACATCAAGGGTATTAGTCCACCGTTTTGCATGCACAAAATGTTTCTAGAGGACGGACACCGCCCTAGAGTAGAGAATCAAAGGAGATTAAATCCCATCATGAAGGAGGTAGTGAAAAAGGAAGTAATCAAGTTGCTCGATGCGGGCATCATATTTCTTTGATAGCAACTGGGTGAGCTCGATTCAATGTATGCCCAAAAAGGAAGGGATGACTGTGATTGAGAATGAAAAGAATGTGCTAATCCCCACTCGTACTATTATGGGATGGAGAGTTTGCATTGATTATAGAAGACTAAATAAGACATCTTGCAAAGATCACTTTCCACTTCCATTCCTCGATCAAATGCTAGACATGTTTGCTGGACATGAATATTATTGCTTTCATGATGGTTATTCAGGATACAATCAGATTGTCATATGCCCAGAGGACTAAGAAAAGACTACATTTACTTGTCCTTATGGCACTTTCACCTCTAAGCATATACTGTTTGGACTTTGTAATGCACCAGCCACTTTCCAGAGATGCATGATGGCTATTTTCATCGACATGGTGGAAAAATTCGTGGAGGTGTTCATGGATGACTTTTTAGTTTTTGGGTCTTCTTATGATGATTGTTTGAAGAATCTAAGCAAGGTACTCACCCACTGTGAAGAAAAAAATTTGATACTCTATTGGGAAAAATGCCATTTTATGGTACAGGAAGGCATTGTGTTGGGTCATAGAGTGTCAAGAAATGGTATTGAAGTTGATAAAGCAAAGGTAAAGGTGGTTGAAAATCTACCTCCACCTATTTCAGTAAAGGGTGTCCGGAGTACCTTAGGGTACGCGGGTTTCTTTCGGCGGTTTATAAATGATTTTTCAAAAATTGCCACTCAAATGTACAAGCTACTTGAAAAAGATGTGAGTTTCAAATTTGATGATGCTTGCGTAATAGCATTTGAAGAACTTAAAAAAAAGGTTGGTGACTGCTCTCATTATTGTAGCGCCTGATTGGTCTTTACCATTTGAACTTATGTGCGATGCGAGTGATCTTGCTATTGGGGCAGTACTGGGTCAAAGGAAGAACAAAGTGTTTTATTCCATATACTATGCGAGTAAAACTCTTAATGATGCACAGCTGAATTACACCACTACTGAGAAGGAATTGTTAGATGTGGTGTGGGCTTTTGAGAAATTTCGACCATACTTGGTGCGAACAAAAGTCATAGTTCATACTGATCATGCAGCAATCCGGTATTTGTTCAAAAAAGAGGAATCTAAGGCCAGATTGATGTGCTGGGTTCTGTTGTTACAGGAATTTGATGTAGAGATACGAGATCGGAAGGGGACAGAAAACCAAGTAGCTGACCACTTATCAAAGTTGGAAAATCATGATCATGCGGAAAAGGGTGACCAAATTAAAGAGGTGTTTCCAGATGAGCAACTCTTTTCCATAAACCAAAAAACTTCCATATGGTACGCAGATTATGTGAATTACCTTGTGAGTGGGATCCTTCCCCTTGAAATGAAATCTGAAGCGAGAAAGAGGTTTTTACATTATGTGAATTTCTACTGCTGGGATGAACCTTATTTGTACAAGCAATGTGCTGATCAGTTGTTGAGGAGATGCATTCCTGACAATGAGGTAGAATTGGTGTTATATGATTGTCATGCATCACCTTATGGAGGCCATCATGGAGGGGATAGAACAGATGCAAAGGTGCTACAATCCGGTCTCTTTTGGACGACTTTATTCAAGGACGCCCATGCATTTGCAAAAAAGTGTGATCAATGCCAAAGAACTGGAAAATAACATTCTAGAAGTTGAGCTTTTGGATGTATGGGGGATAGATTTTATGGGGCCATTTCCACAATCCAGAGGGAGCAAATACATTCTGTTAGCTGTTGATATGTGTCAAAATGGGTTGAAGCAGTTGCTTTACCAACGAATGATGCCATGGTAGTAGCCGCATTTGTGAAGAAGAACATATTTTCAAGATTTGGGACTCCACATGCTTTAATCAGTGATTAAGGGACTCACTTCTGCAATCGATTGCTCAACAAACTCCTAGCTAAATATAGAGTTCATCACAAAGTTGCCACAGCTTATCACCCACAAACAAGTGGGCAAGCTGAGGTATCAAACAGTGAAATCAAGCAAATACTAAAAAAGACGGTGAATGTGAATCGCAAGGATTGGGCAGCAAAGTTAGATGATGTTCTATGGGCATACAGAACTTCTTACAAAACACCAATTGGAGCATCCCCTTACAAGCTAGTCTATGGGAAAGCATGCCACTTACCAGTTGAGCTTGAACACAAAGCATACTGGGCAATCAAGAAGTATAATATGGACCTCGAAGCTGCAGGTGAGAAAAGACTGCTACAGTTGAATGAGCTAGATGAGTTCAGGCTGCACTCTTATGAAAATGCCAAGCTATATAAGGAAAAAACAAAAATATGGCATGACAAACATATAAAGTCACGTCACGTTGAGCCAGGCCAACATGTATTACTCTTCAACTCCAGACTGCGACTATCCCCTGGAAAGGTGAAGTCGAGATGGTCAGGTCCATTGAGGTAGTGAGAGTTACTCCATATGGTGCAGTAAAGCTACGAACCTTAAACGGTGACAAAACATTCTTGGTGAATGGCCATAGAGTCAAGCATTATTGGGGAGGTGTGATAAGTCGTGAAAAGACCAAAATTGTGCTCGCTAATGAATAAGAAGGATTCTGAGTCGTGCCGCGACAGTAAATCAGGCGTTGTGTGGGAGGCAACCAATAAGTGTAGAGTAAGTATAATGTGTAACTGAATTAGTCTATCTATATAAAATAAATAAAATAAAATAAAAACAGAGAAAAAATAAAACCCCATTAGCGCGGCAGCGCTAGTGCCCGCGCTAGAGCCTGCACTAATGAGGTTACATTCTACCTCCAGTTGCGCTAATTTAGTGCGGCGCACTAGTGCCCGCGCTAGTCCAGGTAAAAATTCCGCGTTTTGTTTTAACATTTTAACCCTCTTCATTATCTCCCAACCCCAAAAACATAACTCCCTATTCTCAAATCCTCTAACTCTGATGCCCCCCTCTTCTTCACACCATTTTCTCTTTTTAACTTTCTAATTCTTCATCAACTTCAAATCCCCAATCCCCTCCTTACCAAGGTATGTAAGAAATCTCTTGTTTTTTATGTTTTTTATAAGTTTATTTTTTTTATGTAATTTTCTTTTTTGATCATTAGAATAGTTTTTACTATTCTCTTTTAGATTAAATTCCATTTTTGTGACATATGTTAGAATAAATTTTGTTGTTTAGTATTATTAACTACATGTTTTCTTTAATTTCTTGTTCATATGGTAATTTGAATGTCAACCCTCTTTTAGTTTACAATAATTATAGAATAAAAAGGCACATTTTCTTCTTACTTGGGCTGAGAAATTGTATTTCTATATATATAGTAGTGTGGTATAGCTGATTGGTTATTTGTGGGTGAAAACATTGTGATAGAATGTTATGTGATGCGTAATATCAAACATGCTCACAATGTCTTTGATAAAATGTTTCTATGGAGGTAGTGTTGTGATCAACTCCGTGGTGAAGTCTATGTAGTTCGGGTTGGTCACCCGATTGAATAATGTTAACCTTCAATTAATGGCAGGTACCATGGCCCCGCGTAAGCGCCCCACATCAAGTTCCTCATCCTGATGCCTTACCACAACAAATGTTGGAGGAAGTCTGTTGATACAAGGCCATTCAATAGCAAGAAGTTTTTATGCGCAAAGGCAGAAGATAGATTTCACAAAAAGTGGTCAAAAACATAATACTTGAACAAGCAATGGATGCAAATGCTCTGGCAATTAACTGCCCCGACATACCAAACGAGTTGAGGAGGCGGGGACTTGATATATTCCTCGAAGAGCCAACCATAGCAAATGTAATGCTTGTGCGAAGTTTTATGCAAACCTCCCGGAACACGATGACTATAATGTTACGGTGCGCAGGCAATTAGTCAATGCATCCATGGAGGCAATTCTGGCCGCGTACAGGCTACCTCCGAGAGACGAAAGGTACTTAGAATCATACCAAGCAAACAACAGCAAGTATACTTATTGGTCCACATTCACCGACATCATTTGTCGCCCGTATGCACAAATACAATGGTATAAATATGGAAGCAAGTTCCAATGCAATGCCCTCAATTTCGAAGCAAAATGTTTGTTGTACTTCATCAACAGTCGCTTATTACCATCCACAAATCTGACAGAAGTAAACAGGCCTCGAGCATGCCTAATTTGGCGTTTCATGAATAGGGGTGGTTTGATGTGCCATCATTGTTACACAATGAAATGTTCCAGAGAGTTAGAGTTCAACGATATTGGATGTATTATCCATTCCTGGTAACACTCTTGTGTCTGCAAGCCAATGTGCCAAATAATCTTGATATAGATGGTCGACTAAAAGTAGTGAATCCATTCACGACTGAAAGGGTCACCACAGGAAAAAATGTTCTTCATGCAGTAGAATTAGTTGGCGATGATTCTGATGGCGGCGATGATGAGGAGGAGAAAACCCAACAAGCAGAAACTACTAATGCAGAGATGGGGGATGATGATCAGCCGGTACAACCATAGGCTTCAGATGCTGCTGGCCCATCTAGGGCCAATCGCGGACAAAGACCAGATCGTATGGAGCAGGAAATTACAAAAATAAAAACATCAGTGCAAGGTCTGGCAAAAAGTGTTGATGAGATGCAGACTCAACAAAAGAAATCAGAAAGGCGGACCATGGGCTGGTTTCTTGCTTTGGGTCGGGCATGTAATGTGGACTCCAATTCTGTCTCAGACCAGGATTGAATCTTCGGGGAAGTATCTTTGCCTTACCTTTTGCTTATAATGGAAGACATGGGGACATGTCTTCATCTTTAAGTGTGAGGTGGAGGAGCCCCTTCTCGACATATCTATAATTTTTTTTGCTTTGTATAATATTATGGATTATTATGGATTGTTAGAGTATTAGTATCATTTTGAAGTATGATTGTTTTAAGTAGATAATGTTTAAGTTTTAAAGTTTTAATGTTTTGGTGGTTTGACATTGTTCAAATGAGTATTGTTGAATATATATGTTTGTGTCATATGGAGTAGATAGCGTAAAAAATTTTTTTTAGGAAGTGTAACAAATCCCCCTTGGTTTTCCTTTAGGCCATGGTTTTTTTCCAAGGGTTTATTTTGAACCGGGCATAGGTAGTTTTAATTTGTGTTTTAATTTTGTTTTGTATATTAAAATAAAGGATGCAAGCTAATATAAAAGAAACCATAACGTTGACACACCTGAACACCAATAAAATCTAGAGTGTTACAATTAGTCTTATTTGTTGAATCTCACAAAAAAGTGCCTTAATTTGCAAGATTGTTGCTAAATTGCTACTCGTAATGGAGTATCTTGATTAGCTAATCTAAATAAGTCATATGCTATGTGTGGTGAGATTATACAGTCCGTGTATTGTATTTGGGTCTAGAACATGCTCTGTATGTGATTTAAAGCAAAATGCAAGGTGACGCTCGACATTAAAAAGGATCTTAGGCCTTCTTTGATTGTGTTTTTAGCGTTTGAAGATTGATTGCTTATCACAAATAGAAATTATCCCTAGTTAACCCTATTTAGCCTTTAGACATTTTGTTGGCAACCACATTAGAAGCTTACACCTTTTGTTCTTCATTGAACTTGCTTTGAACCTTTTTCTTCTTAAAAGCACTTTGATCGTGAAAAGAACGCTACAAGAATTGAGAAGAAAAAAGGTGTGGGGTGTTAATTTTTTTTTATAAAAAAAAAATAATAACAACTCGTCGTGTAAAAGCATACAACACTAGCCATAATTTAATAAATAAATACAATGTGTTTTATTTGGGCTAGTGAGTTTGAAGCAATAAAGTGTTTATAGAAGGGAATATTGGGGTGAATAAATGTTTGTGATTATAAAAGTGCTTAAGGAAGATAGTCACTATTCCTAAAAAGTATCCGACCTATCCCTTAGCCCGCATTACAACCATGAAAAAGTCCTAACTGATTTTGAGTCGAGCTAGCCTACATTAGTAGAAAATTTACATTACGGGCAAGCTTATGGTACCCATTGCATGCATGTGACTTCTATTATGAGAGCGAGGGCTTTCATTGAGTTATACAAGTATATGGTTTGAAAGTCTGGAGTACAGTCCAAATAGTTTTTGAGGGCATGATGGTGAGAGCATATGACTTGTCACAGAAAGGCATAAATCTTGACCTCTGTATTGAGTAAGTTGAGGAAGCTGAATTTTGCATGGCATTTGAGATTGAACTTTAAGGTTATGGTTGTTCACTACTAGGTGTTATGGATGTACACTGTTTAAGGTGTAAAACGTTAAGGGAATGTTTGAGCAAGGAAATCTCTAGAAGAATATAGTGGATTGCTCGAGGACTAGCAATAAATTAAGTGTGGGCTGTTGCGGATGGGCTAAATTGTATAATATAGCATATAGATATATATGCTCTAAATTAAGAAGGATTTACTGTCATATGAGTATAATTAATGTAAAAGTTAGCTCTAATTGTGATTTTAATGTTTTACATGATTTAATCAATCAATTGAGAGTTTATGATGGTAATCAAGTGGAAATTTGAGCAACAAGAACGAAACAGCACAAACCCCACAAGTGCGGGCATTAGCGCGGGTATTAGCGCGCCCGTGCTAGTCCAAAATTCTGGGCAGAATGAAACCCCATGTGTGGGCATTAGCGCGGGATTAGAGCCCTCGCGCTAGTCTAGTTCCGAAAAATAATGATTATGGGACTATTTTGTCAAATGGGGTGGAATCCACTAAGGAATAAAGAAGAAAAAGTTGCATAATGGGAGAGATCAGATTTGGTATGAATAAAGTGGAAAAATACTATTGAAATCTAGAGAAAAGAATCCATTGAAAACTCTTGAAGCTAAGGAGGAGGAGGAAGAATACTACCTTCAAGAAACAATTAAAAGTGTTTTCTTCAAACTTTCTTTTACTTAATTGTTCATCTTATTTTTAAGATTATTATTGTTGAGTTTTGTATGAATATGAGTGGATAAAACATCCATTATTCTAGGGTTGTGATGTAGCCATAATTATTATGGTTTGAAACTAACTTGATCTTGATTATAATTCATTCGTATATGGTTGTTTCTTTAATTCTGTGTTTAATTGCTTAATTATTTGGCCAGTAGTTAAGTCCTATTTACTATCTCTGCTATGCTTGGAAAAGCCATATCTAGATTAGAGAAGAACTAAAGAGAGCAGGATCTTAACCCTCAAAGGGAGCGGATTTGTGGTTACGATAGGAATACATCTAATCACCTTGCTTAATTAAATGTCATGATTTTACTGCATTTTTAATAGACTGATTTCATAGGAATATAGACGTTGATCTATTAAGAATAGGTGATTAGTACTTCGGGAGAAGGCTATGAGAGCATTTATTGACTAATTAACAACCATGAGTGAATTGTATGAAAGAGATAGTTAATTAAAACACATTACAATTGGTGAATAAATCACAACCCTGGAATATTTATCTCTATTAATTACACACAACAATCAACTTGATACTTGATAATTTAGTTGTTATTTAAGAGTATAATTAGCATAATTAAACATCTTGAATTCGTATTTGGCTTGATGAAATAACAATATTGACGCATTAGTGGGTAGTTGATATAAGTTTCTCTGGGTTCGACACTCGACTTATAAATTTATTACTTGTACGACCATGTATACTTGCCTGTGCATTTGGGAGCAACAGTGGGTCAAAAGTCACTACGATCAAGTAGCTCTCATTGATGGCAAGAGAATGAACGATGTCTGTCACGATCAACTATATCAGAACAGAATGTCCAGAGCCTTCAACAAGAGAGTCAAGCTAAGGAAGTTCTCGCCAGGACAATTGGTACTAAAGAAGATATTTCTGCATCAAGATGAAGCTAAAGGGAAATTATCTCCCTATTAGCAGGGTCAATACATGGTTCATTGAGTTTTGACTGGAGGAGCCCTTATTCTCGCAGAAATGGACGGAGAAGTTTGGCCAAAGCCTGTCAACTCAGACGTAGTGAAAAGATACTACATTTGATCATATGTTTTTCTTTCATGATGTATTTTGAACTATGCCCAACTTGATTCCTATTTAAGATGGGATACGTAGGCAGCCCTATGGGTTCGGTCACATCTTAATAAAAATTCCATCTTACCCCACTGTCACGACCCCAAATCCGGTCGTGATGGCGCCCAGCACATTGCTAAGCCAGCCTGACCAATCAATAACAATAACGGATCTAGAAGCTCTCTTTAGCCCATTTAAGCATATCAAGTCATAAACAACAATGATATATATATATATATCAAACAGGGGAACCAAGTCCCAACGCATACCAACTCCCATAGACCGAAGGGTCAAGAGTCATGAGCCTCTACAGAATATACAAAGTGTAAATAGTGAATATAACTGTGCACAAGTGTGAGATGATCTGAACGAAAATACAGACAAACTGGAGAATCGAGTCCTGCGAACGCTAGCAGCTACCTCGACTGTCCAAAAGCACTCCCGAGCCGCAATAGAATCAGCTCCAGCTGTGATGTACCTGAATCTGCACACAAGGTGCAGGGAGTCGGGTGTGAGTACTTCCAAATCAGCGGTAATAAAAGTAAATAATACTGAAGGGAAGAAAACCATGCAAGGCACTATCTCTTGCTACACAATACAGAACTATCATTAAACTTCAAAACACTATCATTTTATTCCTTTTCAGCATATGTGAGTAGATTATTAGAAATCTCAATTTTTAGCTACCTTTCATAATAATATACCAATACCTGGATACCATATCAAGCAGTGCAAGTCAGCACTCAAATCAGCCTCTCGGGCTCAGCACTCCTTAACAATTTATACCAGGAGATCTGGTCAATAAAGCAACAAATGCACATGTGCCAGTAAAGTATGAGTGCTAAAATGTTATGCCACATAGTACACGTAAACCAATGTATGTATGCCATGCAATGCATATGACCGCTACGGCATGTAGCCCGATACTTTTGGGTACCCGTGCTCACTGGGGGTGTCCAGACTCCGGAGGGGCTCCTACAGCCCAAGCACAATATCAATATCACACCTGCTGCGGCGCGCAGCCCGATCCATATACCACTGCGGCGTGCAGTCCGATCCATGCATGTGTATGCATATGCTCACAAGA
This sequence comes from Nicotiana noctiflora, assembly GCA_032618575.1. Taxonomy (NCBI): domain Eukaryota; kingdom Viridiplantae; phylum Streptophyta; class Magnoliopsida; order Solanales; family Solanaceae; genus Nicotiana; species Nicotiana noctiflora. The sequence goes on from JASVEL010007648.1 coordinate 73,170, forward strand.
ATGTCATGCCCTAACATATGGCCCTCGGCCCCAATCAGTCTAACAAATAATCATGAAAGCCCTACGGCAACAATATCATATTAGCTCACAACAAAAAATGTTATTAAGACCTTGTTCAAGTTTTTCATAACCTTAAAAAAAATGCTGAATAGCAATAATTCCATTTTAAACCTTAAATTTAGAATAAAATATGCACAGTGTTATCAAAACAGTGATACCAATCCTTGAAGGATTCAAATAGTCGGCACGAAGCCCAAGCATGATAATTAGTCCAATTCATTTTAACAATTAGGTATTATTATTATTACGCGGGACGGACCAAGTCACGATCCCCAATGGTGCTCTACCCCACGCCCGTTATTCGGCGTGCAAGTCACCTCAACACAACACTAAGATGTGCAAGTCCGGGGTTAACTAACCCTCAGAACATCATTTACAAGTATTACCCACCTCGAACCGACGAAAACTCATGCCCGCGATGCCTTAGCTCCTCGAACCGGCATCCACACACGTCCAAACTAGCCAAAATCATTACAAATATATAAAAATAGGCTAATGGAACATAACCCAATCGAAAGAACTCGAAAAATATCAAAAATCACGAAATTTGCAAAACTCGAGCCCCGGGCCCACATCTCGAAAAATTTCGAAACTCATATTTCCAGAACCCTCGTCTCGCCACGAGTCCATACATATAAAATTTACCAAAATCGGAGCTCGATTGGCCTTTCAAAACCCAAATTTTCTTTTTCAATATCTAGGCCACAATCCTTCACAATTTCTACCCAAATTCATGAAGATTGATGTTAATTCTACCATAAAATGATGTTTTTGAGTCAAGAAACTTACCTCCGATGAATACCCGATGATTTCCCAGCGTTTTCTCGTGATTTATTCTCTCTAGGGCTCAAAAATTGTGTTTTGGGTTAATGAACCCGTGAGCCTTCTGTTCTGTGATTTAATTCACTGCCAGACCCGTTTGCTCTACGCGTTCGCGTGAGCTTCCACGCGTTCACGATGCCCAGTTCCCTTTTACTCATCGCGAACGCGTTCGCGATGCTCAACTTTGGCTTACCCTACGCGAACGCGAACTCCACCACGCGTTCGCGATGAACAAAATTCCCAGCGCCTATTTTCCTTCTACGCGTTCGCGATACTCCTCCCGCGAACGCGAAGCCTCACCCTCACGCACCTACGCGAACGCGACCACTGGAACGCGATCGCGAAGCTCAAAACCCCTGGCCTATGCGAACGCGACACCCCTGCTCGCGAACGCGATGCTTTGATCCGCCTGGCCTTCGCGAACGTGGCCCATGCCACGCGAACGCGAAGGCTTAATGCCTGGGCAGTAACCTGCAATTTACAGCAGACCTTTCCAAGTTCAAAATGCCCGATTGATAGTCCGAAATCCTCCCGAGGCCCCCGGGACCCCAACGAAAACCACCAACATACTCCAAAACACGATACGAACTTGTTCCAATCATAAAAACACCATCCTAAACATCAAAATCACCAATTCCACACGGATTCAAGCCTAAGTTTCTTCAAAACATTCAAAACTAACATTCAATCCAAAACCCGATCAAACGACGTCCGAATGTCCTGAAACTTTTCGGACATATCCAAAATCACATAACGAAGCTACAGGAATTGTCGAAATTCCATTCCGACCCCCGGATCAAAATCTCACCTCCCATCCGGTTTTTGCCAAAATTCAACCTTCGCCAATTCAAGCTTAAAACTACACCGGACCTCCAAATTCAATTCCGATTGCTTTCCTAAGTCATAAATGATCCCCAGAAACTAGTCGAATCATCAGAATCTGATTCCGAGCACTCTAACTCGATAGTCAACTCTAGGTTGACTTTCCATATTCAAACTTCCTTCAAACATGCTATTTGCTTCATTTTCAATTTAATTCCCTCCTAACTCACCCGATAGGTTCTAACACCGATATAGAAGCATAAAACATATAATTGCAACATGACGGGGTGGTAAATTCCCATAACGACGGGCCGGGTCGTTACATTCTCCTCAACTTAAACAAACGCTCGTCCTCGAGCGAATTCAGAGTTGTACTAGAAGCAACCCAATAGCTGAATGACCTTACCAAGCATATATTCGGGCGACCATACGTCACCCTATCTCACCCAAGTCCGAAAACACCATATAGTCAAAATTTCACAGACCATCTGAACCATAAATCACATTGCACTTTCCGAAATCATATGCCAAATGCTAATCCCATGCCTATACTCGGGATACACTCGAATCCACTGCAATAACCCATATTCACTACTCCCGGTGAGATCATATGATGTATCGACAACCCAATCACTCGAGACGATAGTCTCTAATCACAACAACTGGCCACAATACTTAAATAGTAGCTGAAAACCTCTTTTATTAGATAAAGTCTTATTCCAACACCTCCATATCCTGCTCACGGCAGCTGAAGCACGATATACCGAACCCATCTCTCAGGTTAACCATTCGTGAGCCTATTTCCCTTTTAAAAATTGGTACCACAATAGGTTTCGGAGCCAAACCTCGATTTTTACCTTTCTAACAAGCTAAGATCCAATATGCTCGTATTCATTAATGACTCCAATGGTCATTTCGATTATAACACACCGCACTGGTGATAAGACACCTCAACACCGGCCTAAGCCACGACGAGCACAACATAGGCTCCAATAGAAACGTATGCACACACTCGAATCATGACAACTGACTCAAACAAAAGAGTTGTATTTCATTTCCTCTGTACCATCATAACATAGAACTGAGATCGCGTCTCGCATTATAGAAATAGAGTACCTGAATCCTCCTCGAGAGGTCATATCATCACGTGGCCTTGCCACGATTCGTGATTCTATCAAACACTATTACTCATGAAGCACCTCAAGCTACCAAGCTCAAAACGGTTAGCCACGCAAAGATCTAGGTCTTGAACCCAATCAATCAACCTCACCCACGGTGAAACAGTTAACGTATGCTATTAAATCCTGGAAGGACACAACCGATGTGCCACTCGCCAAGCGATACTCAAAACGGTCTTTTCCTCAGAAGCGAGGAAGTATTGTATACCAGGTAGCATATAACTAACTATATTTTCACAATATTCTGTTGCGGCGTGCAACCCGCTCCAACGACATACCCGTGGCGGCGTGCCAACCGATCCGGATGCTATACATGTGGCGGCGTGCCACCCGATCCTCGCATAAATCTCGCAAAAAGGAAATGCATATCGAGTCGAATTTTCTCATTACAGCAAACATATATATATATATAGCCTCAAGCTCGGCCACATGAAACGCATCTGACAACGTTTCTCAATACTGGAACTGAATCAATGGTAGATACCTCTACACTAACATCCGCCCCTAAGGTCCAATTGACAAAGCAATGCCTACCAGCCGTCCGCTGGTCCTGGGTACAACTACTCTGTTGGAGCATACTCTGATGTTTTCTGCTACGCAATTTGTGCCATTTTCCGACATAGCCCATATCACATTAGTCTAGACGATCTGACTCATGTCAACCAGTCTGAAATAAGGTATCATAACCCAAATTCATCATATCAAGTAATAAGAGAGCCACTAGGGCTTCCGATTTCCAATAATCACAAAATGGTGCCGATACACGCGATATACAACCACTGCATAGGCGGATTACGAGAACTTCTAGTCTCCAACACATATGTAACACATGAATCGCTATACCTGGTTCCACACTCCACCGTACGAATACATAACGCACATCAAGCGTCCATTCATACCACGAAAACCATTCAGGAATTTCACTATGCCATCAACGACTCAATTATTTGATCGATCCTACAAGAGAATACCACCATACCACTAGATATTATCAGTTTACATTACCTTGTCCCTTTGCACCATATACCCTGCCAAATTACTAGAATAGCAGTACCATTTTTTAATTCACCTGCAGCTGTCCGCGCTGCTCAATAATTTTATTGACTTCCCATATATTATGAACCGATCTCAAAACCTAGAATATACCATTATCAACTTTCCATAACACATCGTGTATACCATATCACACTAAGACAACATGGAAATTCATATCTCTTTCCTTTGCCTCAACATCGGCGCACTCCACTAGTCAAGGACTTTCGTGATCCCATATAGAAGAAAACTCATTACACATTCCACGCTTCGCATACCGACGGGAGTATACTCATTTTCAAACCATGATAAAACACATCACAAACTATTTCTTCCCATTCGTTGCATAAGTTTAACTGCCAGGACTGAGTCCTTATACCTATATCAAGTTACACAACTGTCAGCACTCAAGGGCTTTGCTGCACAATATCTGCAAGACTCATTACTTCAACCACATACCAGGAATTAATCGTATTCCATTTCGTACCATTCTGGTTTATTAACAAGTTGTTCCATCTACCCAGTTTCCTTTCTGATTCATCTCTAATTTCATATCAGTCTTTACTGTAGTACGATAATGCCTCAACCCTTTTTACCACACAAGACTCGTACGACAGACCACATGGTCTAAGACCTATAGGCCACTGAATACTCTCTCAATGTTTCCCAAAAGTACCACATTCTACCACACCTTATTTTGATGAACTTCCCGCGATTTTTAAATCGTTATCATTACTTCCCAATGCGGATACGTAGAATCCCATCATTCACACGATATAACACAAGCTTTGATCTTTTCTAACGAAACCGCCATCTTTAGCCACATACACAATCTTAAGGCACCTGACTGTTACAAGCAAAATCTTGAACATTGCAAACCATTCTTGGGCGTCATTCACCCTTATTCAGTTATAATTCAAATGTCTTATTGAACAGAACCACTCGTGCATTGCTAGATCTTTGACATCGCAGAACATGATTACTTACAGATACAATGAGCCATCTTTCTTTTCTATACACCGAACATTCTTTACCAACATAAGTTCACAACACCCTAGTACTTCATCAGATCTACGAAGCACCATAACCTTTACCAGAATTTCCCAACATACTTAGAGACAGAATCAACATAGCACACAATAGTGCAATCAGTTAATCAATAGCAACCTCCCCAACTTAGCTCGAAGCCATTCATCAAAACACTTTCAACCACTCATATCAGTATTACTCAAGTGATGCCGAAATATTAATATGAGATTAAACTCAAGTCATTTACAAGCCTTGACAGAGACTCGAATCATCAGAGACCTTAGCTCTTCTGCAATTTTTGCAGATATACACGCACCAACAATAAGCCCACTCCCTTTAGGTGACAGAAATCTTTCTAAGTCCCAAATTTTCCAAACTTTTTGGCAGAGTTTCCTTTGTAAATTGGCCTATCCACCTGCCAGAAAATCACCAAACCATTCTAACAATACATCCACAACTCAACAAGATATCACAATGTATTTCAACAACATTAAATCTCAATACTATACGAATCATATTATCATAATTTATACTTGAACCTGCGCTGTACCTGCTCGAATCATAACACATATCAAAATCACTTTAGTCTTCCCGAGTTTAAACTCGTTCCACTACACATAAGACATTTTACCTTCCAATTACGAGATATGATAATTATTTCTCACGCCCATAGCTAGGGCTACATATCACATCACAATAAGAACTGAATACCCTACAGCTCTCCCATTATCAAACTGCCATTTGCACAATAAGGATCAGTACCGATCGTATGAACTTCATAATACCGACTCGCAAAATTAATACCTTGGTGCTCAAGCCATAGACAAGGATCCGTCCTCAAGTCCTCCCGACTGGCCCAACATGAACTCATGGAGATTATATCTCGCCCCTCGACCGGGGAATCGCAAGCCGTAAGGCAATCTTATTACTGAGCGCTCGAAGCGTACTCAGCCGTGTGGAAGGAATTTCAAAAGTTATATCACAAGCAGAATCAAGTGCACACGATAAGAATTCCAAGAAATGTGAAGTGTTTCCTAAAGGTTCGCAGCCTCCCGAGGATAAGTACATGCGTCCCCGTACCGATCCATAAGACTCTACTAACCGGCTGATGAGTGGTGATTTTACCACTCATTTTAGCCTCCTTTCCTTAGCTTTTGTGTCGTCTTATGTATGCAATGAGATTGTTTACAGTGGCTATTGTGAGATTTTTAGATACATGATGCTATGAGGTGTGTTGAAGGGAATTTGGGTGTTTTTGACTGGAATTTAAAGGAAAAATGACTGGTGGGCGAAATACTCTACGCGATCGCAGACACAATCATGCGATCGCAGAAGACCAGGCAGCAATACTACGCGATCGCATAAGCTCTCACGCGATCGCAGAAGTAAAACACCTAAAGCTATGCGATCGCAAAATTGGATCACGCGATCGCAGAATACATATACCTAAAGCTACGCGATCGCAATAGTAGATCACGCGATTGCAGAAGATTCACACCTAAAGCTACGCGATCGCATTAATGGTTCACGCGATCGCGGAGGTTTAGACCACTGCTCTACGCGATCGCAAGCCAAAACACGCGATCGCGATGTGTTTGCATCTGGGCCAGATCTGGGCAATTCCGGCATTTCACATATTTTTCACCCCAAATCAATTATATACTCGTCCAAACAGACATTGTAGGCATCTCTCATTAATTTCTACACTCTTGGACATATTTTTACTCTTTGGCTTAGAGAGAACAAGTTTGAAGGCTAGGGTTTTGCACACACACTTGGGTCTTGAAGATTAAAGCTTGTGGTTAAGGATTTCTTACCCATTTATGTTTATTTCTTCATTTCCTTGCTTTGTATTGTATATCTAAGTGTGTAGTATTTATTTCCAACACTTGAATCTTGTTTATGGGAATATTCATATTTAAAGTGTGGATTAAATACCTTGTTGTGCTTATGTATTGAATGATTTTTATATATTTATGAATTGAGTTATTGTTACTTTAATTATTCTTGTTCTTCAATGTTTCCAAAGGGATTAGCTAACTCTAGGACTCGCCCATTTACTTTGAATTAATGTTGGGAAAGATAATTCGAAGTTGGGAAAGATTAATTAACAAGAACTTGAGGCGTTAACCTTCACTTTATAGATTCAACCTAGGGATAGGATTGACTACTTGTAACCTATCGGGTGCGCTTAATCTTCTAATTGAGATTAGGGATAATTCAATTACGAAGTCTTGTTTGTCTTCGGAAGAAGCTAATTAATAATTATTATCCGTGGCTAATTAACATAAACTCACTCATATTTGTAAAATCATGAAATACATTGGATCGTTACTTGAGTGTAGTTCCCGATGCATTCATACTTGTAGCCATTGATCATTTTATTTGCTTTCTAGGTTAATTTACATTTCCGCATTTATATATAAACATTTTCCAAAACCCAAAATCTTAAGTGTTTGGCTTAGCGCGACTAGCGATAATTTCTTGCATTCCTAATCGCCTACATATTGTTCTCTGTGGGATTCAACCCCGACTCATAGTTGGGTAAATATATTGCATACGACCGTGTCTATTGCTTTTTAGCGGTGGAAATGGACGTTATCAAAAATGGCGCCGTTGTCGGGGAACAATTTGGCGTAATTTAGGTTGTTTGAGAAGTAAGCGAAAGTGCTTTGGTCCAAACTTGTGAATATTTGTGTAATTATTTTTCTTACCTTGGGTCTATTTTTAGTGTTTGTTTCTTATTTATTTTCTTAATTTTGAAAAATGGCATCATATAACGAAAATTGGTCGGATAGTAGTTGCATATTTTGATGATCCTTGTCCTTATTGTGGAGGACCACACTCATGGCAAAATTGTTTAAATTCTCCCGGGGTGGATTGTGCGCACAATTCCAAACCCATGAGTGGAGTATTTGTGATAAGTGTGGTTTCCAAAATGGTCATTGGGATGATTGTGCTTATTTTTTATTCCCTTCCCCAAGCCCCTACTATGATGGTTCTATTTGTTTTGATGAGAATTATAGGGTTATGGAGGTGGAAGGATCTGAGCATGGTAAAAATGGAGAATTCAAGCTCATGTTGGAGTGTTTACTTGAAGAAGGAAACAAGGAAGAAAATGCCTTGGAACATCTTTTGGAGACTAGTCTTCAAAATGGTTTAGCACTACAAAGGTTACACTCACAAATGGATGAAATGATCAAAGCCTCGGAAGTAAATGAAAACCAAGAATCCTTCTTGGATGTTGAGAATGAAAATCCTTCCTTGGCAATTAATCAAAACCAAGAAGAATTCTCTAATGCCCAAAATGAGAAAAAAATGCTCATGTTGGAGATCATTCTTGAAAATGAGGAGAAGCACAACTTTGCACTCGAGGACTTGAAACAATGCATAAATTACAATGGTGAACACATCCGTACTTTGGAGGATCAAATGCAAATTTTGGTTGAGGCTCACTATGCTCAACAAATTTCGTGTGCGGATGAAAGCCAAGAAGAGTCCAATTCCGAGGAAGAGAGTGAGCTTTACTTTGAGGAGTCAAGAATTGAACATCCGCCAACCAACTCAATGAGTATTGTTGATGACGGCAAAAACATAGAATTGGAGTCAACCGGTGTAAATGCTAATGTGGTTGTTGTTGACTCTAATCCAGGGGAAAAAGAGAATGTCAACATAGAAGAATTGCAAAGTGTGGGCTTAAAGTCACATTCCAAACATTTTTCAACCTTGGAATTGTGTGGTGACACGGGAGTTGAACCACGTGAATCAATGAAGGAATGCGAGGAGGAACAACTTTGGCCATACATTTTACAGTTTGAGGAGGAAAGAAATCAAAACGACATTCCTCACTTGAAAGCCAAGAAGTGCAAAATGAAAATTTTAAACATTGGCTCCAACATCCAATTACCACCCCCCATCGCCCGTGGTCATAAGCTTGATTCCAAGCTAGGGGCCCAATTCATATCATCCAAGTGGCGAGAAAAGTGGTAATATTGTTTGCGTCGTGCCACAACATTAAATGCGGCACTTGGTGGGTGGCAACCCATCGGTTTTTCAAAATTTTCTCATCATTTTGCAAATTTTATTTTTTAGAATTGCTTAGGATATTATTTTTGATAAATCTGCCAAGTTTGAGAATTTTTGGAGTTGATTTGAGCAGGTCGGGATATCCGGGCAGACACAAACCAGTAGCTGAAGAAATCTGCCAGAAAAAGCAATGAATCGCATCGCAATAAACCTCACGCGATCGTGTAAGGTATGCTTTTGGCCAATGCATCGCGATCGCAGAAACGTGGCCGCGATCGCATGGGTTGGAAATTTTGTGTACTGCGATCGCAGTAGTAGCCACGCGATCGCGTAGCATCGCAGCAGTTTCAGACTTGAAATACACTGGAATTGTAAACATTTTGCCCAATCTCATTTAAAACGAAAAAAAACAGACCTCTGCTCCCATTTTTCCTCCGAAAAACTCACCAAGAACTCAAATTAATTTGACTTCAATCGCTTAAATCTTGCATTGCTCTCTCAGGTATGTTACTCCCCCACCCCTAAAGCTTGTTTAATTGTATTTTAATGGTAAATTAGGGTGTGGGCTGCCCTATTTTTCAAAAATTGGTGTTTAAAATGGGTGGTAGTATGAGAAGCCATTGTTTAACCTCTTGTCATGCTTGCTTGCTGTGAGTGATTGGTTGAGAGAAAGGGAGTTTTTGTATGGAAAATTTTGGGGCAAATAAGCATGCTTTGTTGGTGTAAATTAACTCTTAAAAATCAAGCACATCAGTTGTTCAACGAAATGCCACAAAGACACTGGTTCTGGGCGAGGAAGAAGACTAACGCGATCGCGATGACCAATTCCGCGATCGCGTAAGTCAAATTCTGGCCGTTCAAATAGTTACTCATCGCGATCGCGTGAATGCCTCTGTGATCGCGATGGGTTCCCAGCTCTTTACTCTACGCGATCGCGTGACATTGTCTGCGATCGCGAGACTTGAACTGGTTTCCTCTCCGCGATCGCGTGACTTTGTCTGCGATCGCGATTCATAGTTGCCCAGTGCACTAACCAGTAGCTTCGCGTATTCTGCCCCGAAAGCTTTCTAACCTATTTCTTTGGCATAATTACCTCTAAATGCAATGCTGAAAGTCACTATATGTTTGTTTGACATTAAAACTTTGTGTGTAGGTATTTTAAGCTAAAAAATGGATTTGACGACTAATGAAAATGTGCAGCAATATGCCGAACAAGTGGGAGCTGAGGAGTATTATGATGCTACCACATTTTCCTCACGCAGGTGCTATGAACGCTATGACAAACAGCTTTCTAAAAGTATGATAAGGGAAAGAGGCATACAATTGGTCAACCTGGAAGATAGATGGCCTGAATTCCATGGCAGGCTGCTTACTAGTGGCTGGATATGCTTCACCGAAGAGCCCAGGCCAGCCAACTATGAAGTTGTCCGAGAATTCTATGCAAATGCTGTAGAGCCAGACTTCAACAATGAGTTGGTGGTCACTGTCAGAGGTTGCGAAGTTCGTTTCAGTCCAGAAAGGATAAATGCCCATTACAACCTTGCCAATGTTGATAATCAGGTGTACCAGGAGAGAGCCAAAGAGTTGGGTAGCCAATGGTTCGTCACTCATTTGCACGGTGGTCAGGTGCCTAAATGGATCAAGAATCACACCAAGATCGAGTCTTCGGAATTCACTGCGGAGGCCAAGACTTGGCTTTCCATAATATGTGCTCGCATCATGCCTTCAAAGAATGAAACAGAGGTGACACCTGAGAAGGCAAGAGTGATTTGTGCACTTCTGAAGGGGATGCCGGTAAATGTAGGGAAACTCATTGTTGATGAGATAGCTGAGGTGGTGGCAGAGCGGACCAAGAGTTTGTTCTTTCCATCATTGATCACCCACCTATGCTATGAGGCTGGGGTACAACCCAGACCTACTGAAAATGAGAAGCAACCAGAGAAGCTTATCCATCCCCTACTAAGGTCAAGAGCAGGAGCGCCACCAAAGAAGAGACGAATTGATGTAGCATCTCCCAGTTTTGGCCGGTTCACAGAAATAGAGATTAATGAAGATACCTCCAGTACTTCCACAGCTATCATTCCACTCGAGGAGGGACCTCTTACTCTCACGTACATCTCTCGACAGGTTTATGGTATGGACACTCAGGTACGACAGCTTGTAGCTGGCCTTCCGTCTGGACCATCCGGAGAGAGCACCTCTGCAGGCCCAGATGGCTCGGAAAGGCTCCCCACATTGTCTGACCTCGCAAAGGAGCAACAGAGCATCAAAGCAAAGCTGGGAAAAATTGAAAGAAGGCAACGGAAGCATAGAGAGCATGAGAAGAAGAAAAGCAAGTTCCTCAACAAGATCAAGAGCACGCTGCGCAAATTCTGTGGACCTGATGAGACAGAGGATGATGACTTTGAGCTTGAGCCTCCCAGTTCCTCCAGTGGAGAGTGACACCATTCAGGGAGCACCTCCTTTATTTTTGCTTGAATTGCATAGTTACAATGGGGACATTGCAATATTCTAACTTGGGGGTGGTCCTTGAACATTGAAATATTTTCTTAGACATTGAAGCATGAATTAGTTGTGTAGCCTTGAACTTGGGTGGATATGTATTTTGTTAGTAGTAAATCAGTGTTAGTTACTATCTTTCTTGTTGATTATTATTTTTTTAGTAGCTTCTTTAATTTTTGTACCTTTGTAGTAGTTGTTAATATCCTTGGGTTTTCTTCGTGCTACGGTTCTTTCCCAAGGAACAATTTAGTGAACCGGGTGACTTTTACCGATGAGAGATAGTGTGACAACCTTCTTAAGGGAATTAGTCTTGTTTTGTTAGGATGAGGCTTTTGGATTATTTGGTACTAATAAAATTAGCCTCTTGTATGTAAATTATGAATTAAGAATACCCCTCCAAAATTTTGTATTAAAGTGTTAAAAACAAGTAAGTTGCATGGTGTAAAACAATTTTGGTGATAAAATTTTGGCTCTTTTAGTGACTTCTAGCTCACTAGTTTGATAGAATTGATCCGTCTTCATTAATTCATGTGCCATGTGTGTTAGCGAGTGTTGAAATAAATCTTGTGTTTACTTCCATCATCTAGAACTTGCCCGGTTAGTTTTTCAATGCTAATGATATTACATTTTGTTGGAGGAATGATCTTAGGCATTCTTTGTTTTCATTTTAAAATCTCTTTAGCCTTTCAAGCCTACCGTTGCATAAATATTGTCACTAGTACCCATTTTGAGCCTTTAAACCTTCTTTGGCCAACTCATTACAAACCGTTCCCTTTTTGTATAATAATTCCCTCTCTTGAACCCGTCCCTCTTTGAACACTGAGAATGAGGCTAAAAGCCTAAGTTGGGGGTAGTGTCAAAATGGAAATTGGGAAGGTTGTGCATTGAGTATCCACATGCCTCAAAGTATTTGTTTTAAAGTATTCAAGCTCCATATAAAAAAAAAGTTAGTCTTTACATATACGTGGAAATATGTACATTGTGGAGCCTTGAATAAAATTTGGGTAGGTGTGTAAAGTGGTTCTATATTGGGAACTAGATGCCAATGAGGCTATGTGAGTTAAAGAGAGTCAATACAAAAGAATGAAACTTGTGAGTAGTGTTCAAGGAGGATGAAGTCACTTGTACCCAAATGCTTATCCAACCTCCCCTAAACCTACATTACAAGCTTAAAAAGTCCTTATGGGACCTCCAACTAAGCATTCTTGAATAAGCATTGAATTAAAATAAGGACAAGCTTATGGTATGAGGTGTCGTAACACTTGAAGTTTCTTTGTGAGAGCGAGTGTTGTCGAAAACTTTGTCCCTTGTGTTGTGTTGTAAATATAATGTTCTTTGTTGGGACTTTCTTTCTTGTGAGGGCGCATGAATTAGAAAAGACCGGTGAAATTGTTATAGTGAACTAGTGCCCTTGAGTCACTCATTGAGGCTTGTTTTTGTCACTTGATTGTTTTGGAACTCCCTTGCACATTGTTGAAGTTTTTTTTAGGAGGGAGTTATTTGAAAAAGATATACATATTTGAGCCTAATTTTTAGTACCAACCAAATCCATAAGTAGGGTGTTTAAATGAAAGAATGTGATATGTACATAATAGCAATGCCACTTGCATTTTAAATGATGAATCCTCATTGAAGTTTTGAATTTGATATGCTTGAGGACAAGCAAACGCTTTAAGTTGGGGGTGTTGATGAGTGGTGATTTTACCACTCATTTTAGCCTCCTTTCCTTAGCTTTTGTGTCGTCTTATGTATGCAATGAGATTGTTTACAGTGGTTATTGTGAGATTTTCAGGTACATGATGCTATGAGGTGTGTTGAAGGGAATTTGGGTGTTTTTGACTGGAATTTAAAGGAAAAATGACTTGTGGGCAAAATACTCTACGCGATCGCAGACACAATCATGCGATCGCAGAAGACCAGGCAGCAATACTACGTGATCGCATAAGCTCTCACGCGATCGCAGAAGTAAAACACCTAAAGCTATGCGATCGCAGAATTGGATCACGCGATCGCAGAATACATATACCTAAAGCTACGCGATCGCAATAGTGGATCACGCGATCGCAGAAGATTCACACCTAAAGCTACGCGATCACATTAATGGTTCACGCGATCGCGGAGGTTTAGACCACTGCTCTACGCGATCGAAAGCCAAAACACGCGATCGCGATGTGTTGCATCTGGGCCAGATCTGGGCAATTCCGGCATTTCACATATTTTTCACCCCAAATCAATTATATACTCGTCCAAACAGACATTGTAGGCATCTCTCATTAATTTCTACACTCTTGGACATATTTTTACTCTTTGGCTTAGAGAGAACAAGTTTGAAGGCTAGGGTTTTGCACACACACTTGGGTCTTGAAGATTAAAGCTTGTGGTTAAGGATTTCTTACCCATTTATGTTTATTTCTTCATTTGCTTGCTTTGTATTGTATATCTAAGTGTGTAGTATTTATTTCCAACACTTGAATCTTGTTTATGGGAATATTCATATTTAAAGTGTGGATTAAATACCTTGTTGTGCTTATGTATTGAATGATTTTTATATATTTATGAATTGAGTTATTGTTACTTTAATTATTCTTGTTCTTCAATGTTTCCAAAGAGATTAGCTAACTCTAGGACTCGCCCATTTACTTTGAATTAATTTGGGAAAGATAATTCGAAGTTGGGAAAGATTAATTAACAAGAACTTGAGGCGTTAACCTTCACTTTATAGATTCAACCTAGGGATAGGATTGACTACTTGTAGCCTATCGGGTGCGTTTAATCTTCTAATTCAGATTAGGGATAATTCAATTAGGAAGTCTTGTTAGTCTTCGGAAGAAGCTAATTAAGAATTATTATCCGTGGCTAATTAACATAAACTCACTCATATTTGTAAAATCATGAAATACATTGGATCGTTACTTGAGTGTAATTCCCGATGCATTCATACTTGTAGCCATTGATCATTTTATTTGCTTTCTAGGTTAATTTACATTTCCGCATTTAGATATAAACATTTTCCAAAACCCAAAATCTTAAGTGTTTGGCTTAGCGCGACTAGCGATAATTTTCTTGCATTCCTAATTGCCTACATATTGTTCTCTGTGGGATTCGACCCCGACTCATAGTTGGGTAAATATATTGCATACGACCGTGTCAATTGCTTTTTAGCGGTGGAAATGGACGTTATCACCGGCTCAAAACTCATGAGGCCTAGTAAACCTAGGCTCTGATACCAACTTGTCACGACCCCAAATCTGGTCGTGATGGCGCCCAGCACATTGCTAAGCCAGCCTTACCAATCAATAACAATAACGGAGCTAGAATCTCTCTTTATCCCATTTAAGCATATCAAGTCATAAACAACAATGATATATATATATATATCAAACAGGGGAACCAAGTCCCAACGCATACCAACTCCCATAGACCGAAGGGTCAAGAGTCATGAGCCTCTACAGAGTATACAAAGTGTAAATAGTGAATATAACCGTGCAGAAGTGTGGGATGATCAGAACAAAATACAGACAAACTGGAGAATCAGAACCTGCAAACGCTGGCAGCTACCTCGACTGTCCAAAAGCACTCCCGAGCCGAAATAGAATCAGCCCTGCTGTGATGTACCTGAATCTGCACACAAGGTGCAGGGAGTCGGGTGTGAGTACTTCCAACTCAGCGGTAATAAAAGTAAATAATGCTGAAGGGAAGAAAACCACGCAAGGCACTATCTCTTGCTACACAATACGGAACTATCATTAAACTTCAAAACACTATCATTTTATTCCTTTTCAGCATATGTGAGTAGATTATTTAGAAATCTCAATTTTTAGCTACTTTCTTTCATGATAATATACCAATACCTGGATACCATCTCAAGCAGTGCAAGTCAGCACTCAAATCAGCCTCTCGGGCTCAGCACTCCTTAACAATTTATACTAGGAGATCTGGTCAATAAAGCAACAAATGCACATGTGCCAGTAAAGTATGAGTGCTAAAATGTTATGCCACATAGTACACGTAAACCAATGTATGTATGCCATGCACATGACCGCTACGGCGTGTAGCCCGATCCTTTTGGGTACTCGTGCTCACTGGGGGTGTCCAGACTCCGGAGGGGCTCCTACAGCCCAAGCACAATATCAATATCACACCTGCTGCGCGCGCGCAGCCCGATCCATATACCACTGCGGCGTGCAGTCTGATCCATGCATGTGTATGCATATGCTCACATGAATGTCATACCCTAACATATGGCCCTCGGCCCCAATCAGTCTAACAAATAAGCAAGAAAGCCCTACGGGCAACAATATCATATTAGTTCACAACAAAAAATGTTATTAAGACCTTGTTCAAGTTTTTCATAACCTTAAAAAAAATGCTGAATAGCAATAATTCCATTTTAAACCTTAAATTTAGAATAAAATATGCACAGTGTTATCAAAACAGTGATACCAATCCTTAAAGGATTCAAATAGTCGGCACGAAGCCCAAGCATGATAATTAGTCCAATTCATTTTAACAATTAGGTATTATTATTATTACGCGGGACGGACCAAGTCACGATCCCCAATGGTGCTCAACCCCACGCCCGTTATTCGGCGTGCAAGTCACCTCAACACAGCACTAAGATGTGCAAGTCCGGGGTTAACTAACCCTCAGAACATCATTTACAAGTATTACCCACCTCGAACCGACGAAAACTCATGCCCGCGACACCTTAGCTCCTCGAACCGGCATCCACGCACGTCCAAACTAGCCAAAATCAGTACAAATATATCAAAATAGGCTAATGGAACAAAACCCAATCGAAAGAACTCGAAAAATATCAAACAACACGAAATTTGCAAAACCCGAGCCGCGGACCCACATCTCGAAAAATTTCGAAACTCATATTTCTAGAACCCTCGTCTCGCCACGAGTCCATACATATAAAATTTACCAAAATCGGAGCTCGATTGGCCTTTCAAAACCCAAATTTTCGTTTTCAATATCTAGGCCACAATCCTTCACAATTTCTACCCAAATTCATGAAGATTGATGTTAATTCTACCATAAAATGATGTTTTTGAGTCAAGAAACTTACCTCCGATGAATACCCGATGATTTCCCAACGTTTTCCCGTGATTTCTTCTCTCTAGGGCTCAAAAATTGTGTTTTGGGTTAATGAACCCGTGAGCCTTCTGTTCTGTGATTTAATTCACTGCCAGACCCGTTTGCTCTACGCGTTCGCGTGAGCTTCCACGCCTTCGTGATGCCCAGTTCCCTTTTACTCTTCGAGAACGCGACGCCTACCACGCGTTCGCGATGCTCAACTTTGGCTTACCCTACGCGAACGCGAACTCCACCACGCGTTCGCGATGAACAAAATTCCCAGCGCCTATTTTCCTTCTACGCGTTCGCGATACTCCTCCCGCGAACGCGAAGCCTCACCCTCACGCACCTACGCGAACGCGACCACTGGAACGCGATCGCGAAGCTCAAAACCCCTGGCCTACGCGAACGCGACACCCCTGCTCGTGAACGAGATGCTTTGATCCGCCTGGCCTTCGCGAACGCGGCCCATGCCACGCGAACGCGAAGGCTTAATGCCTGGGCAGTAACCTGCAATTTACAGCAGACCTTTCCAAGTTCAAAATGCCCGATTGATGGTCCGAAATCCTCCCGAGGCCCCCGGGACCCCAACGAAAACCACCAACATACTCCAAAATACGATACGAACTTGTTCCAATCATAAAAACACCATCCTAAACATCAAAATCACCAATTCCACACGGATTCAAGCCTAAGTTTCTTCAAAACTTTCAAAACTAACATTCAATCCAAAACCCGATCAAACGACGTCCGAATGTCCTGAAATTTTTTGGACATATCCAAAATCACATAACGAAGCTACAGGAATTGTTGGAATTCCATTCCGACCCCCGGATCAAAATCTCACCTCCCATCCGGTTTTTTCCAAAATTCAACCTTCGCCAATTCAAGCCTAAAACTACACCGGACCTCCAAATTCAATTCCGATTGCTTTCCTAAGTCATAAATGATCCTCCGAAACTAGTCGAATCATCAGAATTTGATTCCGAGCACTCTAACTCGATAGTCAACTCTAGGTTGACTTTCCATATTCAAACTTCCTTCAAACATGCTATTTGCTTCATTTTCAATTCAATTCCCTCCTAACTTACCCGATAGGTTCTAACACCGATATAGAAGCATAAAACATATAATTGCAACATGACGGGGTGGTAAATTCCCATGACCACGGGCCGGGTCGTTACACCCACAGTTGGAACTGGGGCAGAATTTTGAGGAGGTCCCTAAAACTTCTGAAGTAAGATTTCAGTCGTTTCATCAGCACCAACCTAGTAAACTAGGGAAGAATTTTAAGGAGGACCCTTAACATTCTAGAATCGATCCACGTTCAGCTATTCAACACAGCCGCCAGTAGCACCAGACCAGTAAACTAGGGCGGAATTTTGAGGAGGACCCTCAAAATTCCGGAACAAGCAAGGTTGTCGTGTCTTAAACCATGTTGCAGTTGTTGGTTCACCTAAAATAAAATCATTTTTCAAATTTGCACTTACATTATATTTACTAAGTCATGCATGTGTATTATTTGCGTCACCATAGTTTAGCAATGCTACCCCTAGGATACGTGACGTCCAAGGCTAGGGGATACAAACTAACCTTTCCCCTCTATAGAACTCACGATTTTTCTTTGCATGCAGGCACCCCAGGTCGAAAACTTTTGAATACATTCACACACTCTCGCTTTTCAAGAGTAAGGAACGATCGATCATTCATAAAATCACTATCTACACTCAATGCTCCCCAGCAGTCCTAACATCGCAAACTGTCTACTAGCTATGAAATTTACCGCCATTCATTCTTTAACATTCCAGTACTGTATATGGCTACTATCTGCCTTTCGAGACTAAGCTCTGTCTCCATTTTCATTCTTCATAAGGCTACTTTTTTCCTTCAGATGTTAAGCTCTACCTCCATATTACATAAGGCTACTATCTGCCTTTCGAGGTTAAGCTGTACCTCCATCTGCATTCTGTATAAGGCTATTATCTGCCTTCCGAGGTTAAGCTCAACCTCCATACTACATAAGGCTACTATCTTCTTTTCGAGGTTAAGCTCTACCTCTATCTGCATACTACATAAGGCTACTATATGCCTTTCGAGACTAAGCTCAGTCTCCATCTGCATTCTACATAAGTCTATTTTCTGCCTTCCAAGGTTAAGCTCTACCTCCATATTGCATAAGGCTACTATCTGCGTTTCGAGACTAAGCTATGTCTCCATTTGCATATTGCATAAGGCTACTATCTGCCTTTCGAGATTAAGTTCTGTCTCCATATGCATTCTGCATAAGGCTATTTTCTTCATTCCAAGGTTAAGCTCTACTCCATATTGTATAAGGCTACTATCTGCCTTTTGAGACTAAGCTCTATCTCCATCTGCATCTTGTAAAAGGCTATTTTCTGCCTTCCAAGGTTAAGCTTTACCTCCATCTTGCATAAGGCTAATATCTACCTTTCGAGACTAAGCTCCATCTCCACCTGCATTTCATAAGGCTACTATCAGCCTTTCGAGACTAAACATTGTCTCCATCTCGTATGGCTGTAATATCGCCGCTTTATTTTTTTCAACTGGCTATAACATCACCACCTGCATTTTAAATTCTCGCTCTGGCTAAAACATCGCCATCCTGTGCATTCATTTGGCTGAAAGATTGCCACCTTATCACGGGCTGAAAGATCGCTAACTCATTCAAAGGCATCATAGTTCGGAGGCACCATCTGCATAGCCCGAGAACATCATTTCATGGCCTGCGAACCCTTACTTTTATGTTCTTCATGGCCCAGGACATCATAGTCTGAGGAGGTCATCCTAGCCATCAAAAGACAATCATTCATGGTCCGACGGGAACTTGCTGTCACGCCCCAAATCGAGGGACATGACCGGCGCCTGACTAGGTAGCCCCAGTCAAGCGGACCCGGGTGCCTTTCATTCCCACGTGTTACCCCTGTGTTGATTATTTCTCATTAACCAAATACCTTACCAATTATAACTGATTTCACAATATACAAACATAACCATGCGAGTGATTCATTAACAAGTTTACGGTTTTTACAACGCCCAACATAATATATATTTAATCATTCCGAGCTTTTGAGGTCTTGAAAACCTCATTTATAGTTGCCTCGATTTGCGTGCACAATCCGGGCACAAAGCTGGAAAAGATTTATGTTGAAATATGTGAAATATGTGA
Organism: Nicotiana noctiflora; assembly: GCA_032618575.1. Lineage (NCBI taxonomy): Eukaryota > Viridiplantae > Streptophyta > Magnoliopsida > Solanales > Solanaceae > Nicotiana > Nicotiana noctiflora. Next base: position 92,910 of record JASVEL010007648.1, read on the forward strand.
AAAAGTAGAAGAATTTTGATATTAATATTGATATGGTTGACTTTGGTCAACATTTTTGGTAAACGGACCCGGATCCGTGATTTGACTATTTCAGAAAATCCGTAGAAAAATATGGAACTTGGGCATATGTCCGGAATTGAAATCCGAGGTCTAGAACCCCGATAAAAGAATTTTTCTGTTAAATTGTTTTCTGAAAATGTTTAAGGAAAATGAAACTGAATTTTGATTAAAAAGTACTGGTATCGGGCTCGTATTTTGGTTCCGACGCCCGGTACAGGTCATATATATTGGTTAAGCGCTTCCTGTAAAGTTTGGTTGAAAACGGACGTCGTTTGACGTGTTTCGGCCTTAAATTGGAAAGTTTGGAAATTATGAAAATTTAAAAGGATTCTTGAGTTTTAAGGCTCAATTCATGGATTTTGATGTTATTTTAGCGATTTGATTGCGCGAGCAAGTTCGTATGATGTTTTTAAGTTAGTGTGCATATTTGGTTTGGAGCCCCGAGGGCTCGGGAGTGTTTCGGAGGTGGTTCGGGGTGTTTTTGAACTTAAGAAAAACTGCAGAAATCTGCAGCAGACAATTCTTCATCGCGTTCGCGTCCAGCCGGTCGCGTTCGCGATGGTCAACTTATTTCCTTCTACGCGTTCGCGTCCACCTTGTCGCGTTCGCGAAGACTTTTCTTCCTTCTTCTACGCGTTCGCGTCCTTAGGACCGCGTTCGCGTATAACAACATGAACCCCAGTCTTTTTCCTCTACGCGTTCGCGTGAAGGCTCCCGCGTTCGCGGAGCCTAGCCTGCCTCTTCTACGCGTTCGCGTACAGCACCACGCGTTCGCGTAGGCCAAATTTCAATCCCCAGAATTTTCTTCTTCGCGTTCGCGTTAATCCCTACGCGAACGCGATGTGTAAAACTTGTTCTTCATCGCGAACGCGACCGGGGTGTCGCGAACGCGATGAAGAAATTATTGCCCAGTGATTTAAGTTCTGCAAAAACAGAACATACGGGATTATTTCCAATTCTCTCAACTCTCTCTTCTCCAACAGCCCTTAGGCGATCCTTAGAGCAACTTTTCATCAAGGTTCATCGGGTAAGTATTGTTTAACTCGTCTTCTTCACTTTTCATCAACATCAATCAAATTCTTAGGCCTAAACATGTGTAAATTGGTTGAAAAATTAGAGAAATGGGTATAGTTAGGGCTTTCAAAGAAATTGCGATTTAGACCTCGTTTTGGAGTCGAACTTAAGAACAAATTGTATATTTGAACTCATGGAAGATTGGGTGAAATTAATTTGGTTCGAAACTTGAGTTTCGATTATGTGGGCCCGGGGTCGGATTTTACTATTCCGGGGCAGAATGTTGTAAAAACCATATTTAGCAATATGAACTAGTTTGTTAAGTAGAATTGATGATATTAAATCAATTGTGTATAGATACGATTGGATTGGAGTCAAATTCAAAAGGAAAAGGCATTGCTACGGATTGAATCGTTCGTAAGCATTCGAGGTAAGTGTTTGTTCTATCCTAGCTTGAGGGAATAGGATTATGTGTTATGTGTTATGTGATCGAGTGCGGTGTATGGGCTGTGGTGACGAGCATCCATACACCGGCGTCTAGTATGACCGTGAGTCGTTGGAAAATGATAATTTGAGATATATTACATGTGAATCGTTATTGTTCTCCCTTGTTGGGACTTGTTGTGAAGATAATTATTGATTGCCCTTGATGGGACGATTTATGAATTGTTGTTTCTTTCTCTGCCCTTAACTGTGATTGTTATTTGGGTGAGGAAGAGTGATAATGCACGAAGGGTGATGCCGTGCCATGTTTATTTATTTATGCACGAAGGTTAATGCCGTGCCATGTTTATTTATTTATGCACGAAGGTTAATGCCGTGCCATGTTTATTTATTGATTATGCACGAAGGATCATGCCGTGCCTCTGTTATTGAACCATGTACGAAGGATCATGCCGTACTATGGATGTGAGGATGAGAGTAAAAGCACGAAGGGTGATGCCGTGTACTTTATTTGTTTATTTGGTGAGGATGAGAGTAAAAGCACGAAGGGTGATGCCGTGCAATTGCTTGTTATTTCTTGAAGTGATATCGTTCGTGTTTACATTATACTTTGTTTTCTTTGTGAAATTATTAACTGTGGTTAGTTGTTAAATTCTTTAAGATATTTCTTGTTATTTTGTGGTACACATATATATATTGAATTGCACAGGTTTATGGGAGTGTCTGGTCCTAGGCTTGTCACTACTTCGCCGGGATAGGCCAGGCACTTACCAGCACATGGGGTCGGTTGTGCTGATGCTACACTTCTGTGCGTTTTTGCACAGGTCCAGGTTACGATCAGGAGCAGCAGCAGCAATAAGTAGATTGCGTGGGAGCTAATCATATTTGAGACCAAGGTAGCTTGCAGACGTCCGCAGGCCCGGCGTCTCTTTCTTTAATTATGTTATTAGCTGTAGTCTCTTTGTTTCGAGACAAACAGTATTATGTTATATTTCCTTCAGACTTTTATGTGTAGTATTCCATAGTAGTTTGTGAGTTGGTGACTCCACGTCTTGGGTAGAGGATTTCAGTATAATTTTCACTCTGTGATTTGTTATATCCATTTCGATAAAGTATTCCGCATTTATTTAATTAAAATTGTGTTAAAAACAGGATGGTATGAATACAGTGGCTTGCCTAGCTACCTCGAGTAGGCGCCATCACGATCCCGATGTTGGGGGAAAAATCCGGGTCGTGACAAGTTGGTATCAGAGCTCTAGGTTACATAGGTCTCACCACTCACGAACAAGCTTAGTAGAGTTTGAGAGGTAGGTACGGAGACGTCTGTACTTGTCCTTCAGAGTCTATTGAGTTAGGAAAAAGTCTCTCATTTGTTCTTTCTTGTCGTGCTACTTGATCCTCAATTACTGATTGAATTTCTATTCTGTCCTTTCGCAGATGGTAAGGACACGCACTTCTTCGTCCGCCGACCAGCAGCCTGAGCCCCAGACAGCTCCTGTGAGGGGCAGGGGTCGAGGCCGTATCAGAGGCCGTGGTAGGGGTAGAGCTCAGCCCCAGGCAGCTACCCCAGAGGTGGAGCCTCATATTGAGATTGAAGAGGAGGTTCCGGTTCCAGCAGCTCCAGTGGGCCCAGCTCAGGTCCCGGGAGAAGCTTTGATTACCCCGGATCTCCGGGATGCTTTGGTCAGAATAGCGGGATTTATGGATAGCATTGCCAGAGCGGGTCTATTATCAGTTGCCCCAGCTACTTCTCAGGCCGGAGGAGGGGCCCAGACTCCTATTGCTCATACTCCGGAGCCAGTAGCTCCTCAGCCTCAGGCACCAGTAACTCAGCCAGCTGTGGCCACTCAGTCAGGTACCACAGCTTATGCCGGCGATGGAGCGGCCATGACTTTCGATTCGTTATGGAGGCTTGATCGGTTCTCCAAGCTATTTACCACTACATTCAGTGGAGCCGCATCAGAGGATCCTCAGGACTTTTTATTCAGTTGTCATGAGATTCTCAAGACTATGGGGATCGTGGAGACAAACGGAGTTGATTTCTGTACCTTCAGACTTGCAGGATCCGCCAAGACTTGGTGGAGAGATTATTGCCTGACTCGACCAGCAGGGTCCCCAGCTCTATCATGGGACCAGTTTGCGGAACTATTTATGGAGAAGTTTCTCCTTGCTACTCAGCGGGATTTACTTCGGAGGCAGTTTGAGCGCCTCCATCAGGGCACTATGACAGTTACACAGTATGAGACGAGATTTATTGACTTGGCTCGTCATGCAGTGGTGATACTTCCCACGGAGCGGGAGAGGGTCCGCAGATTTATAGATGGGCTTAATCAGCCGATTAGACTCCAGATGGCTATGGGCGTGGGGAGTGACATATCATTTCAGGAGGCAGCCAATGCAGCACGCAGAGTTGAGATGGCTCTTGCTAGGGGAGGCGGTTATCCTTCAGATAAGAGGCCTCGTCATACAGGTAGATTTGGTGGTTCTTCCTCTGGTAGCAGAGAATCCTTTGATAGAGGCCAGTCTTCCAGGCCTTTTCATTCCGCCCTTCAGGCTTCACAGGGTGGATCAGGTGATCGTGGTTCTCGGGGGTATTATTCAGACCAGTCTCCTATTAGTGCTCAGCCTCTTCAGAGTGTTCGTGGAGGCCATTCAGGTCGTCAGGGCCAGCAGCCCTATCAGTCTAAGAGTTGCTACGGTTGTGGCGACCCAGGTCATTTTATCAGGAATTGCCCTATAGCAGCGGGCAACTCTCGGCAGCGAGGTCCTCGTCCTATGATTTCAGGCCCCAGCTGACCCTCAGCCTGCCCAGCCAGCCGCAGGCGGGGGTAGAGATTATAGAGGTAGAGGTCGAGACCGTAGAGGTGGAGACCGTCCAGCCAGAGGTAGAGGTCAGCCAGTTGATGGTCGTCCTAGAGACGCAGCTCAGAGGGGAGGTGCAGATCCCCGATTCTATGCTTTACCGGCCAGGCCAGAGGCAGAGGCATCAGATGCTGTGATTACAGGTACTATTCTTGTGTGTGACAGAGGTGCTTCAGTATTATTTGACCCTGGATCTACCTATTCCTATGTGTCTTCCTACTTCGCACCGTATTTGGTTGTGCCCAGCTATGCTCTGGATATTCCAATTTATGTGGCTACGCCGGTGGGTGACTCTATTGTAGTCGATCGGGTGCATCGTTCGTGCGTAGTTATATTTGGGGGTCTTGAGACCCGTGTTGATCTGTTGCTCTTGGATATGGTAGATTTTGATGTCATATTGGGGATGGACCGGTTGTCCCCATACCATGCTATTCTTGATTGTCATGCTAAGACTGTCACCTTAGCCTTGCCAGAATCACCCCGATTAGAGTGGAAGGGTACCTCAAGCCACTCGGTTCGCACTGTTATTTCTTATGTTAAGGCTCGACGCATGGTCGAGAAGGGGTGTCTAGCTTATCTGGCTTATGTTCGTGATTCCAGTGCAGAAGTTCCTTCCATTGATTCAGTCCCTATTGCACGGGAGTTTCCTGAGGTTTTTCCTTCAGACCTGCCGGGCATGCCACCCGACAGGGATATTGACTTCTGTATTGATTTGGCACCGGGCACTCAGCCCATCTCTATTCCACCCTATCGTATGGCCCCGCCGGAGTTAAAGGAGTTGAAGGATCAGTTGCAGGACCTTCTTGAGAAGGGTTTTATCAGGCCCAGTGTTTCCCCCTGGGGGGCACCTGTATTATTTGTAAAGAAGAAGGATGGCTCGATGCGGATGTGTATTGATTACCGGCAGTTAAACAAGGTGACTATCAAAAATAAATATCCACTCCCGAGGATTGATGATTTGTTTGACCAGCTCCAGGGAGCGAGGGTATTTTCAAAGATAGACTTGAGGTCAGGCTACCATCAGCTGAAGATCAGGGCGGCTGACATTCCTAAGACACCTTTTCGCTCTAGATATGGGCATTATGAGTTCTTGGTCATGTCCTTCGGGTTGACCAATGCCCCAGCAGCATTCATGGAGTTTGATGAATCGGGTATTCAGGCCTTACTTAGACCTGTTCGTGATAGTCTTCATAGATGACATCCTGGTGTACTCCCGCAGCCAGGAAGAGCACGAGAAGCACCTCAGAGTGGTTCTTTAGACTCTGAAAGATAACCAGCTATATGCCAAATTTTCTAAATGTGAGTTCTGGCTGAGTTCGGTAGCATTTCCGGGTCACATTGTATCAGTGGAAGGTATTCAGGTAGACCCAAAGAAGATTGAGGCAGTCCAGAATTGGCCTCGACCAGCTTCAGTGACTGAGATACGGAGTTTCTTGGGATTAGCAAGTTACTACCGTCGTTTTGTAGAGGGGTTTTCTTCTATTGCAGCCCCGATGACCAGGTTGACCCAGAAGGGTGTTCAGTTTCAGTGGTCAGAGGAGTGTGAGGCGAGCTTTCAGAAGCTCAAGACGGCCTTGACCACCGCACCAGTGTTGGTACTACCTACAGGTACAGGGCCTTATACAGTTTATTGTGACGCATCTCGTACAGGGCTTGGAGCGGTATTGATGCAGGATGGTAAGGTTATCGCTTATGCTTCGAGGCAGTTAAAGATACATGAGAAGAATTATCTAGTTCATGATCTTGAATTAGCAGCAGTGGTTCATGCCTTAAAGATCTGGAGGCATTATCTATATGGTGTGACATGTGAGGTGTACACTGATCACAAAAGCTTACAGTATTTGTTCAAACAGAAGGAGTTGAATCTACGACAACGGAGATGGTTAGAGTTGCTAAAAGACTATGATGTTACTATATTATATCACCCAGGTAAGGCCAATGTGGTGGCCGATGCATTGAGTAGAAAGTATGCCGGCATGGGTAGTCTTGCATATATTCCGGTCAATCAGAGACCATTAGCTCTAGATGTCCAGGCCTTAGCCAACTGGTTCGTGAGATTAGACATTTCTGAGCCTAGCAGAGTGTTAGCCTGCACGGTCGCTCGTTCTTCCTTATTAGAGCGTATCCGTGAGAGGCAATTTGATGATCCTCATTTGCGTGAGTTGAGAGATACAGTACAGCGGGGAGGTGCCACACAGGTAAACCTAGATGATGATGGGGTATTGAAATTGCAGGGTCGAGTTTGTGTGCCCAATGTCGAAGGAATTCGAGAGTTGATCTTAGCAGAGGCCCGCAGTTCGCGGTATTCTATTCACCCAGGCGCCGCGAAGATGTACCAGGATTTACGGCAACACTATTGGTGGCGCAGAATGAAGAAAGATATCGTTGCGTATGTCGCTCGGTGTCTAAATTGTCGACAGGTGAAATATGAGCACCGGAGGCCTGGTGGTGTATTCCGGAGGATTGAGATTCCCGAGTGGAAATGGGAGCGGATCACTATGGACTTCGTTACATTGGACTTCCTTTGACTCGGAGGAAATTTGATGCCATTTGGGTCATTGTTGATAGGCTGACCAAGTCAGCACACTTTATTCCAGGATCTGTCTCCTACTCGTCGGAGAGGTTAGCGGAGGTTTACATTAGGGAGATTGTTCGTCTCCATGGGGTGCCGGTATCTATTATCTCCGATCGGGGTACGCAGCTTACCTCGCGGTTCGGAGAGCGGTTCAGCGAGGAGTTAGGCACCCGGTGTTCGAGTTGAGTACGGCATTTCATCCTCGGACGGATGGCCGGTCGGAGAGGACTATTCGGATTCTCGAGGACATGCTTCGAGCCTCGTGTTATTGATTTCGGAGGCTCGTGGGACCGGTTCCGCCATTAGCGGAGTTCGCCTACAATAACGGTTACCAATCTAGCATCCGGATGGCTCCGTATGAGGCGTTATATGGTAGGCGATGTCGATCACCGGTTGGATGGTTTGAACCGGGAGAGGCTCGGTTGTTGGGTACAGAACTTAGTTCAGGAGGCCTTGGATAAGGTCAAGACTATTCAGGAGAGATTGCGTTCAGCTCAGTCCAAGCAAAAGACTTATGCGGATCGTAAGGTTCGAGATGTAGATTTCATGGTTGGTGAACGAGTATTGCTCCGGGTGTCGCCTATGAAGGGCGTGATGAGGTTTGGGAAGAAGGGCAAGCTCGGCCCTAGGTATATTGGTCCATTTGAGATTCTAGACAGAGTGGGAGGGGTGGCTTACAGATTAGCTTTGCCGCCTAGCTTATCAGCCGTGCATCCAGTTTTTCATGTATCTATGCTTCGGAGATACCACGGCGATCCCACACATGTGTTAGACTTCAGTATTGTCCAATTGGACAATGATCTATCTTACGAGGAGGAGCCGGTAGCCATTCTAGACCGGCAGGTTCGACGGTTGAGGTCGAAGAGTTATCCTTCTGTACGTGTTCAAGTGGAGACGTCAGCCTCCTGAGGCATCGACCTGGGAGTCCGAGTCTGATATGCGGAGCTGCTACCCACACTTGTTTCCTGACTCAGGTACTTCTTTCTTTTGTCCGTTCGGGGACGAACGGTTGTTTTAGAGGTGGAGATTGTGACAACCCAAAGGGTCATCACTTGTTTATTTAATCATTCCGAGCTTTTGAGGTCTTGAGAACCTCATTTATAGTTGCCTCGATTTGCGTGCACAGTCCGGGCACAAAGCTGAAAAATATTTATGTTGAAATATGTGAAATATGTGAAAAAGTAGAAGAATTTTGATATTAATATTGATATGGTTGACTTTGGTCAACATTTTTGGTAAACGGACCGGATCCGTGATTTGACTATTTCAGAAAATCCGTAGAAAAATATGGAACTTGGGCATATGTCCGGAATTGAAATCCGAGGTCTAGAACCCCAGTAAAAGAATTTTTCTGTTAAATTGTTTTCTGAAAATGTTTAAGGAAAATGAAACTGAATTTTGATTAAAAAGTACCGGTATCGGGCTCGTATTTTGGTTCCGACGCCCGGTACAGGTCATATATATTGGTTAAGCGCTTCCTGTAAAGTTTGGTTGAAAACGGACGTCGTTTGACGTGTTTCGGCCTTAAATTGGAAAGTTTGGAAATTATGAAAATTTAAAAGGATTCTTGAGTTTTAAGGCTCAATTCATGGATTTTGATGTTATTTTAGCGATTTGATTGCGCGAGCAAGTTCGTATGATGTTTTTAAGTTAGTGTGCATATTTGGTTTGGAGCCCCGAGGGCTCGGGAGTGTTTCGGAGGTGGTTCGGGGTGTTTTTGAACTTAAGAAAAACTGCAGAAATCTGCAGCAGACAATTCTTCATCGCGTTAGCGTCCAGCCGGTCGCGTTCGCGATGGTCAACTTATTTCCTTCTACGCGTTCGCGTCCACCTTGTCGCGTTCGCGAAGACTTTTCTTCCTTCTTCTACGCGTTCGCGTCCTTAGGACCGCGTTCGCGTATAACAACATGAACCCCAGTCTTTTTCCTCTACGCGTTCGCGTGAAGGCTCCCGCGTTCGCGGAGCCTAGCCTGCCTCTTCTACGCGTTCGCGTACAGCACCACGCGTTCGCGTAGGCCAAATTTCAATCCCCAGAATTTTCTTCTTCGCGTTCGCGTTAATCCCTACGCGAACGCGATGTGTAAAACTTGTTCTTCATCACGAACGCGACCGGGGTGTCGCGAACGCGATGAAGAAATTATTGCCCAGTGATTTAAGTTCTGCAAAAACAGAACATACGGGATTATTTCCAATTCTCTCAACTCTCTCTTCTCCAACAGCCCTTAGGCGATCCTTAGAGCAACTTTTCATCAAGGTTCATCGGGTAAGTATTGTTTAACTCGTCTTCTTCACTTTTCACCAACATCAATCAAATTCTTAGGCCTAAACATGTGTAAATTGGTTGAAAAATTAGAGAAATGGGTATAGTTAGGGCTTTCAAAGAAATTGCGATTTAGACCTCGTTTTGGAGTCGAACTTAAGAACAAATTGTATATTTGAACTCATGGAAGATTGGGTGAAATTAATTTGGTTCGAAACTTGAGTTTCGATTATGTGGGCCCGGGGTCGGATTTTACTATTCCGGGCAGAATGTTGTAAAAACCATATTTAGCAATATGAACTAGTTTGTTAAGTAGAATTGATGATATTAAATCAATTGTGTATAGATACGATTGGATTGGAGTCAAATTCAAAAGGAAAAGGCATTGCTACGGATTGAATCGTTCGTAAGCATTCGAGGTAAGTGTTTGTTCTATCCTAGCTTGAGGGAATAGGATTATGTGTTATGTGTTATGTGATCGAGTGCGGTGTATGGGCTGTGGTGACGAGCATCCATACACCGGCGTCTAGTATGACCGTGAGTCGTTGGAAAATGATAATTTGAGATATATTACATGTGAATCGTTATTGTTCTCCCTTGTTGGGACTTGTTGTGAAGATAATTATTGATTGCCCTTGATGGGACGATTTATGAATTGTTGTTTCTTTCTCTGCCCTTAACTGTGATTGTTATTTGGGTGAGGAAGAGTGATAATGCACGAAGGGTGATACCGTGCCATGTTTATTTATTTATGCACGAAGGTTAATGCCGTGCCATGTTTATTTATTTATGCACGAAGGTTAATGCCGTGCCATGTTTATTTATTGATTATGCACGAAGGATCATGCCGTGCCCTGTTATTGAACCATGTACGAAGGATCATGCCGTACTATGGATGTGAGGATGAGAGTAAAAGCACGAAGGGTGATGCCGTGTACTTTATTTGTTTATTTGGTGAGGATGAGAGTAAAAGCACGAAGGGTGATGCCGTGCAATTGCTTGTTATTTCTTGAAGTGATATCGTTCGTGTTTACATTATACTTTGTTTTCTTTGTGAAATTATTAACTGTGGTTAGTTGTTAAATTCTTTAAGATATTTCTTGTTATTTTGTGGTACACATATATATATTGAATTGCACAGGTTTATGGGAGTGTCTGGTCCTAGGCTTGTCACTACTTCGCCGGGATAGGCCAGGCACTTACCAGCACATGGGGTCGGTTGTGCTGATGCTACACTTCTGTGCGTTTTTGCACAGGTCCAGGTTACGATCAGGAGCAGCAGCAGCAATAAGTAGATTGCGTGGGAGCTAATCATATTTGAGACCAAGGTAGCTTGCAGACGTCCGCAGGCCCGACGTCTCTTTCTTTAATTATGTTATTAGCTGTAGTCTCTTTGTTTCGAGACAAACAGTATTATGTTATATTTCCTTCAGACTTTTATGTGTAGTATTCCATAGTAGTTTGTGAGTTGGTGACTCCACGTCTTGGGTAGAGGATTTCAGTATAATTTTCACTCTGTGATTTGTTATATCCATTTCGATAAAGTATTCCGCATTTATTTAATTAAAATTGTGTTAAAAACAGGATGGTATGAATACAGTGGCTTGCCTAGCTACCTCGAGTAGGCGCCATCACGATCCCGATGTTGGGGGAAAAATCCGGGTCGTGACATTTTACAACGCCCAACATAATATATATATGAGCCTCGAATCCCACAGTTTACATGTCTACGGAACCTCTAGGATACAAAGGATGATAAAATACTTGCCGGTAACAAGGCTCCGGCTATACCTTACACAAAATCAAAATAAAGTCTAAACAAGAGTGGCATGAGCCACGTAGGGCCCCGAAAGGAAAGGGGCTCACCAAAACGGGCAGTGGAAGATGAAGGATGCTACTGCCGATGAGCTGAAGTACCGGCTACCGATTCACCTACAATCATAATACGAATGTAGCGTCCCCGGCAAAAGGGACGTCAGTACACTTGAATTGTATTGGTATGTATGGACAAACTTTGTCCCAAGTAAACTCAAGCCATTAAATTACATCAAAACTAATCAAGCCAGCCAACCATGTTTTCCACCTTTTACTCATTTCAGATAAGCCTCAACACAAACACGTTCAAGGTAAACAAATAGAACAACAACCAATCAACCACACAAATTGCAAGTAGTCAAACATAGGGGCAGTCAGTGCCCCCCAGGTTGCAAACTCTCCTGCTGTCTCCTTTCACAATTTCACATCATTGATTTTTGTATAAATTTTCAATAGCGATTTCGATCGCTTTCCATCCTTATTGCCCCCGACCACCCTTATTACCTCGGCCACCCTTATCACCCCAACCCACACCTTATTTCCTCACGTTGCGGCGCGCAACACGACCCCGTCTTACAGTTTAAAACACAACAATTTCAAACAGCAGATAAGGCACTACACACAATTTCAACAAGTTCAAATAAGCAACTTGCACATTGTTTCATGTTCTCAATTACTTATCAAGCCAATATCACAACCAAGTTACAATATTTCCATAATAAAAAATATTCACACAAGTATGTTCAACAATTTTCCACAATTCAAGTGTTTCGTTTCTTTTCCACAAGGTGCCATATAGGCCATCATAACCATTATTCACAATTCTTCACCAATTCCAATTCCCTTGTTATCTTTCAATTCATATTTCATACCACACCACATGTAGTTTAACATCAATTAGATACCCAACAACAAAATCAACAAATTACACACAATCTCTCAAATTAACACATGCCAAACGAATTGCACACATAAGGGCGATTTCACAAGAATCAAAGTTAGCCATACATACCTCGATTGAGCTTTCCTTAAGTTACTACAACACTCCAAAAACTCTAGCAATTCCAATCTACTATGAAACATAACAAATTTAAACACATATTAGAAAGATATTCATGAAACTAGCTCATTTGAACAATTTATCAAACACTAGTTGAGCATCTTGATTTCGAATCCCCTTTTAAGACTTCCTTCATTCCCTAACCCAATCTTTAGTTATTTAAGTTAAACAATCTTCCCATAAACCTAAGTTGTACATGCATGTATACACAATACTAATAAACCCAAGAATCATACCTCAATAACTCATCTTATACACCAAACTCGAAATTAAACCCTAGGGTATAGAATCTTACCTCTTAGATGAAGAACTTGCTATTGGGTTCTTGATTCTTGAAGATTGATGCAAGATTTGGATGATTTGGATGTTGGGTTCCTCCTTCTCTCTAAAGTACTCTCACCTCTCTCTAAAATCAGTAAGAAATGACCCCAAAATGAACCCCAAAGCCTATATATTGAAATGGGGTCGGGTTACAAAAATTAGAAGAATAACCCTGCGATGTCAATTCTGCTATCGCAGAATGCACCGCAGAATGGACATGCGGGCCGCAAAATGCACCGCAAAATCGGCAGCCAAAAATGAGCTACACTGGTTCAAGATGCGGTCAAGATGCGGACCGCAGAACGAACATGCGGACCGCAGAACGAACATGCGGACCGCAGATTTGACCTGACACACGATCGCATTTTCCAGCCTTTGGTAATTTGATCATAACTTTGTGTAGGAATGTCCAAATGACGAACGGTTTGAAGCGTTGGAAACTAGACTCAGAGGGCTTTCATTTGATATGCTATTCACCACATAAAACCGTATACATAATTATCTATGGTCGTTTAAAGTGGAGCCTTGTGTGAATCCATTTGGAATTTTGGCCTATTTCAAAAATTTTCCTATTTGGCTTACACTTGGGCTTTCATTTGGACCTCATATCACTTACCATAAGACTCATACTCATATTTAGCAAGTCTAATTGATGTCCATAATGTTCATAGCACATAAAATATAATAATTAGCCTACGTGGCACCACAGAATCCTATATTACTTAGCGAAATTTTCCGGGGCCTTACATTCTCCCCTCTTAGGATCATTCGTCCTCGAATGAGGTGTATAGTCTTTCCCAAACACTTTAACATCATACATCTCTTTTCTAACCTACCTTCAGTCTCAAAATTTTCACTAACTCCTAAATTTTCCAGAAATTTCGGCAGAGTTTCCTTTGTAACTAGGCCTATCCACCTGCCAGAGAATCACCAAAATCTTCTTAACCACACATCCACAACTGTACATAGCACCACAATGTATATATCCACAATCCTAGTCCCGGTATTATAAGAACTACATTAACATATGGATACCAGAACATGGACTACACAGTTCTACATCAAAATACCTATATGGTACATTCCAAGTCAAAACTAACTGGTATTCAATCAAACGAAAGTACTTTCCTTCCACGACACATTTATCCTTCTACGCGACATTATCGACTTACAAGCATTATCATAACACCTTCTCAAAAATAATATCAACTCCCAAACATACATAATAAGGATGACGGATAACATCTTGCATGAGATAACTATCCATTGACTTTACCTTTTTATAACTTCCACTGTACAATTTACACTCCACTGGATATTGCAATTCATGATAACAACAATAACCCACAATTCCATAACTTGACACCATACCATCGAGGATATCAGTTCATCCTAAACAAACAATCATGTGTTCATAATAGTCCTTACCAACCATTAATGTAATCGCAAAGGTGTTCATCAACAAGAATATAATTTCCTTTCAATCAACAGTCTATATAAAATCAAGACATCACGAGTCTTGCTAGTAGTGCATCATGATCATATAGTGCAATCGAGTCAATTCGTACCCACATTTTTTTATCACTATCTTCTTAGACATAAGCATATGGAAACAGAAAGTACATGAGGAACAGTTACGGGGAATATCATACACCTATTGCAACCTAATGTGTAATACAGTCATGTTACTTTTATTATCAACTCACATAACATTTTTAGGGGTACACTCACACTAAGCCCTTGGTGACCCTTAATAATTACCCTAAGATGTGCTTTCATAAACTGACCATAAAATTACCTACCCAACATATATGTGACCACACTGTGAAGCTTCATCTTTGACTCGTCTAAACTTACAATGCTCAATGGATCGGGATCTAATCAATGAGGAACAACAAAGTTCAAGATCAGGTTGGAGTTCTTCAAGAATCCATTAATGCACTGGGTAGAGTACTTCATGAGGTTGTATACTAAAAGACAGAAAATGTTACTACTAACAATACTAACATGGTTAATCATTATGACTACCTCAATTAATACACAAATGACGAATAAGAGTAAGTAGTACATGGGAAATAGGAACCATAAAGGAGGAATACTCAAGTACGTGAACCACTCATTTTCTAAAGTGTAGGGAAAATCCGTCAACCCCGAATAGGAATACTCTAGCACCTTGAATGTGATATGGGATTCAAAATACACGAAGTTGAATTACACTCTTAACATTACTTGACGCACCGAATCTATGCCACAAGCCTATAAAGATGAAAATAATTGAACGCTTATGAGATTACCATATTCTAGACAATTTAAAACTTCTTAGTAATTGATCATATATGAGGAAACTAAAAATTACGACCATTTGTCATTCAAATCAACATGTTCATGATATGTACAAAAATCCAAAGTCATCTAATTTCTACTTTTCACTAGTGAAACTCAATAGCTATGAAATCTTGATATTGGGGAAAAATCATGAATTGGTTAGATGGTTCTAATAGTTAACACGACGCTCCAGGGAGAAGGCAATTAACACTCATATCTAGCCAAGAAGGTGAGATACCAAGGGTAGTAAATCTCTCCACACATGACAATGACATAGTCCATGATTCTAGAAGTTGAGGGTGTGAAGAAAACCAAACACAATGAGACAGTGCACAATAATCGCTGAAGGTTTGCAAATGTTCATGATGAGATTTCCATAGGTTTTGACTTGAAAAAGGAAGTGTCATAGTGATACATAGAAGGGCATGTTCTCTTACAGTTGTCGTACAAGTGTAAGGAACTAGCACAATGAATTCACTAAATAATAAATTTAACACATTGTGGAGACATAAAGAGAAAATAATCATTGGTTATAAGCTGGACACACTTCTACTATATTAACTCCCCACTGCAATACACGACCATGCCACGAGCATCCACAATACTAGGACATAGTGAGCTACTTACTGCGAGATGTACCAACTGGGCACGAAAACAATGGCGACACAAGATATCTATGATGGGGATGTGAGGATCTCATTATTTTTAGAGAGACCTTATGCAAACGGTGACCATTTCAATTGATATGAACTCATATGATAGGCACTAAGACGTGTATACATGTTACTAGATAGCGAAAAGGTTTCATGATGTTACTCGTAAGAGGGTAGATTGGTTGATCAAGCCATATAAGACACACACAACTAAGTAAAAGAGTGACTCGAGAAGGATCACAAATCTTGGATACTTTGCATGGAACTTGAAACCACATGTACAAACTTTATGACGGTGTATGTATATGCACAAGTGAGTAGATGTTGTTCATTTAAATAAAACATTTCTGTAAGAAATTCATCGGGAATAGTCCTTTGTTGAGAATTTAGGAAAAGCAAGTAGGAATTATCAATAGTGCTATAACTCAATTCTGGAACATAATTATAGAGCTCAATTCCATAGGAGGTTGTAAATACTATAACTGTGATCGGGAGACTTTGTAAATAATACGTCTCATTCAAAGAGCAGGTGCATGAAATGTTTTGTAATTTAGATTCTCTTTAAGAACATATCTATGCAAGGACAAGGAAATCGTAATGGTTTAACAAAAAGTTTAAACAATCACCACATTACCAAATAAAATGGATCACGTAGTATTTTTTTTTTTACATAATTTCCATACCTCTAGGCTGCATTTCATAGCCCTTCCATAGGGTTCACATATAAAGTTATCCACTTATGCGCTTCATACAATAATAAGGAAATCACAAGTACAAATCAAACACTTTAAACGTTCACCACATTATTGAATAAAAGAATCATTCCATTTACGTATATTAGTCCATCGGCTCTTGGGGCCATAATTATCACATCAGACTTGGCACTAGGCCACATTTCATAACACAATTTCTTCTTCCCCGCATTTCACTTTATTCCCGCATTTTTCATATCAACATCATAATCTATTTCATATTCCCTCATGTCACAAGTATCACCAGGTACAATTTCATTTTCAGTTCTCGACACATTGTCTATACTTTATTTCTCAAAAGCATTTGACTTATTTCAACATCTCTATGCATAGAGGACTTCACATTTGAATACATGATTCATACTTCTAAAACCCATTTTAAGTTGTCAATAATAGCACATTGATCATATTGGAAAGCATCTTTCACAAAACATCGGGTCACAACACAAATTCATGTAAAGTATCAATCAGAGCTAGAATCCAAAGTACAATCTTACCACATTTACACATTCACTTTCTTTGATTCCAAATATCTTTGTATATTACCATAAAATAGTCACAATCAATCAAATTCTTTTGGTACACATAAGAACAATTTAGAAGAATCAACCATAACAAGTTTTCTCACAAAATTTGGCATCAAAATATCTATTTAAACTTGACTTGAAGTCTAGTCATTTTAGCACATAGTTCACATTCTATACATATCCTCATCTACTAAGAATAATATATTAAACAAATGAAGAAGTGCCTCCTACATATATTTTCACAACAATAATTCGCTTAACATAACAAAACGGGTACTGCATCAATTATATTTTGAACCTACAACATTTATGTGGGCACCATGGAAGCTTATTTTCTAAGAGAAGGGATTTTAGCCGTACATACTGATGAAATACTACATGATCTGGTGGTACAGTGACATTAGTAAGAACGAGGGTACTCTCCTTAACAACAACTTCTACCAATCACTCCATGACTCAACACATTCTCCTAACAAGTCCTTGGGTAATCCACTTGGACTCAATGGTGGGATAAATCCTACCTTACATGCTTCGAATTCACAGATTATGGTATCAAAATTACCAATCTTGAGAGTAATACTTAGAGAGGAAATTAGCTCCCTATCTTGAGCCATATCGCACGATCTGGAATATCAAAAAAATTGGTAAATTCCTAAATGTCCGTGCAGCCCCCAACTTATATGATGTGGTCGACAACACACCGATAAGAAGGACACTACTAGACACGGCTCCGAGACATCCTAGGACACTTTAAAACCTTAGGCTCTGATACCAAGTTTGTCACGCCCCAAATCGAGGGACATGACCGGCGCCCGACCGGGTAGCCCCAATCAAGCGGACCCGGGTGCCTTTCATTCCCACGTGTTACCCCTGTGTTGATTATTTCTCATTAACCAAATACCTTACCAATTATAACTGATTTCACAATATACAAACATAACCATGCGAGTGATTCATTAACAAGTTTACGGTTTTTACAACGCCCAACATAATATATATATATGAGCCTCGAATCCCACAGTTTACATGTCTACGGAACCTCTAGGATACAAAGGACGATAAAATACTTGCCGGTAACAAGGCTCCGGCTATACCTTACACAAAATCAAAATAAAGTCTAAACAAGAGTGGCATGAGCCACGTAGGGCCCCGAAAGGAAGGGGCTCACCAAAACGGGCAGTGGAAGATGAAGGATGCTACTGCCGATGAGCTGAAGTACCTGCTACTGATTCACCTACAATCATAATACGAATGTAGCGTCCCCGGCAAAAGGGACGTCAGTACACTTGAATTGTATTGGTATGTATGGACAAACTTTGTCCCAAGTAAACTCAAGCCATTAAATTACATCAAAACTAATCAAGCCAGCCAACCATGTTTTCCACCTTTTACTCATTTCAGATAAGCCTCAACACAAACACGTTCAAAGTAAACAAATAGAACAACAACCAATCAACCACACAAATTGCAAGTAGTCAAACATAGGGGCAGTCAGTGCCCCCCAGGTTGCAAACTCTCCTGCTGTCTCCTTTCACAATTTCACATCATTGATTTTTGTATCAATTTTCAATAGCGATTTCGATCGCTTTCCATCCTTATTGCCCCCGACCACCCTTATTACCTCGGCCACCCTTATCACCCCAACCCACACCTTATTTCCTCACGTTGCGGCGCGCAACACGACCCCGTCTTACAGTTTAAAACACAACAATTTCAAACAACAGATAAGGCACTACACACAATTTCAACAAGTTCAAATAAGCAACTTGCACATTGTTTCATGTTCTCAATTACTTATCAAGCCAATATCACAACCAAGTTACAATATTTCCATAATAAAAAATATTCACACAAGTATGTTCAACAATTTTCCACAATTCAAGTGTTTCGTTTCTTTTCCACAAGGTGCCATATAGGCCATCATAACCATTATTCACAATTCTTCACCAATTCCAATTCCCTTGTTATCTTTCAATTCATATTTCATACCACACCACATGTAGTTTAACATCAATTAGATACCCAACAACAAAATCAACAAATTACACACAATCTCTCAAATTAACACATGCCAAACGAATTGCACACATAAGGGCGATTTCACAAGAATCAAAGTTAGCCATACATACCTCGATTGAGCTTTCCTTAAGTTACTACAACACTCCAAAAACTCTAGCAATTCCAATCTACTATGAAACATAACAAATTTAAACACATATTAGAAAGATATTCATGAAACTAGCTCATTTGAACAATTTATCAAACACTAGTTGAGCATCTTGATTTCGAATCCCCTTTTTAAGACTTCCTTCATTCCCTAACCCAATCTTTAGTTATTTAAGTTAAACAATCTTCCCATAAACCTAAGTTGTACATGCATGTATACACAATACAAATAAACCCAAGAATCATACCTCAATAACTCATCTTATACACCAAACTCGAAATTAAACCCTAGGGTATAGAATCTTACCTCTTAGATGAAGAACTTGCTATTGGGTTCTTGATTCTTGAAGATTGATGCAAGATTTGGATGATTTGGATGTTGGGTTCCTCCTTCTCTCTCTAAAGTACTCTCACCTCTCTCTAAAATCAGTAAGAAATGACCCCAAAATGAACCCCAAAGCCTATATATTGAAATGGGGTCGGGTTACAAAAATTAGAAGAATAACCCTGCGATGTCAATTCTGCTATCGCAGAATGCACCGCAGAATGGACATGCGGGCAGCAAAATGCACCGCAAAATCGGCAGCCAAAAATGAGCTACACTGGTTCAAGATGCGGTCAAGATGCGGACCGCAGAACGAACATGCGGACCGCAGAACGAACATGCGGACCGCAGATTTGACCTGACACACGATCGCATTTTCCAGCCTTTGGTAATTTGATCATAACTTTGTGTAGGAATGTCCAAATGACGAACGGTTTGAAGCGTTGGAAACTAGACTCAGAGGGCTTTCATTTGATATGCTATTCACCACAAAAAACCGTATACATAATTATCTATGGTCGTTTAAAGTGGAGCCTTGTGTGAATCCATTTGGAATTTTGGCCTATTTCAAAAATTTTCCTATTTGGCTTACACTTGGGCTTTCATTTGGACCTCATATCACTTACCATAAGACTCATACTCATATTTAGCAAGTCTAATTGATGTCCATAATGTTCATAGCACATAAAATATAATAATTAGCCTACGTGGCACCACAGAATCCTATATTACTTAGCGAAATTTTCTGGGGCCTTACACTTGCATCACGTTTAGATTACGCAATATACACGCACTACCCATTTGCAGGTACTCCAGTTGGTTCACGGCTGTCTCGGCAGGAGCGACCCCACTCCAAGTTCTCCACATACTGTTTGATTCCAAGCACCCTCTTAGATATATCTATCGCGTCCATCTTTCCAAAATTCCATCGGCAGATTCCGTCAATTTTTCCTGAACTACATATGGCCTGATTACTGTAAAACCAAGGATATGTAGGCAGCCCAGAAACCATAGCACGGTCGAAATCCTTTCACAATTGCCCTTTTTGGTCAAAATTGGCCATCTTATCTTTACCCAGCAACTCTTTCATCCTCCTTGGGTAAAGACACGCAGCTGTTGATACCCAATTTTTCTCTATGTATTTTTATACTCAAAATACAATCAAATTAGCATGGCCTATTCTGCACTGCAAAATCCAATAATTGTTCCCAAAATTTGTCATTTTGGTGAATAATTTATTTTATTCTCACATTTTCACAAAAAAATATAATTTATATGATTTTTTCATGATTTTACAAGTCCGTTTGGTATTTTTAAATTAAAAATGCATGAAATTGCAATTTTAGCCTATTTCTCGATTTAATAGCATTTGTAATCGGATAAATCATTTCTAACATTTTTAATTGGTACTTATGCGTTGTTTATCAACTGAGTAATTCTAATTTGATTTTTAACGTCGTTTACTATTTCATAAAATTAAAAATTTGAGAAAATTTGCTATTTAAATTGTTGCCCATTTTACTTTCAATTGTAACAAAATTGTGACCCAAATCCCGCCCCAAATTAAACCCAAATTATACGACCCAATTTCATTTCCTACCCAACCTAGATCCAATCAAATAAACCCGCTCGAACCCCATCTTAAATTGTGGTCGTTGATTGTTTTAACAAACGGTCCACATTTACCCTTTCCTTTTTAATTCAACCCAACCCCCAAACCCTAATCATTTCTCACAGACAGTTGCCCTTGCATCCACTTCGTTCCAAAATTCTCTCAACCCCCCTCCGAAACCCTAGTCCCTTTTCACCGGTCTCTGACATTAGTTCATCGGAAACCATGGCCTCTGAGGCCTTATGTAATCTATACTCACCCCCACTCGCATTTATACTCCGTCTATTTGAAGATCCAAGGCCTAACCTTGAAGACCTTGGCTCACAGATACTCCAATTCAGGTTCTATGGCCATCTCCGGCTCATCTCCGGCGAGTCCTAGCCTTGCGAGTCCATCTCCAACTCAAGACCAGCACATTCCAGGCCTTTCTCATTTTTCCAGGGTTTTCTCTGAAACCCTAAGTTCCAACAATCTTTGACTTTGTTTCTCTTTAAGATTTGCTTCAGACCTGTGTTATTTTCTAAGATTTTAAAGTGTTTTCTACATCTTTTCAATTTTTTATTTTCAAAACTGTTCATCTTCTTAAAACTTAGGATTTCGATTTTTTTACTTGCTTTACTGCTATCTCATATACTTTTACTTTACTAAGTGTTTTCACTATGATTTATATGTATTTGTTTTAATTGTAATTCCTCCTAGGGTTCACGAGTAATTTCTTTACTATATTTTTTCTTTGCTTAGATTTCCATGAATGTTTGTGCTCTTTAGACTCCCTGAGTTTGTCCTTGCCTGATTTTCTATGCTTTTGTCTTTACATTTAACTTGTGGAAGAAACCCTATATTGTGGGGTTTTGAAACTTGCTTCTATACAAGTATTTTGTTTGTTGCATGTTTGAAAAACCCTAAATCTTCTAAACTCGTCTCATGTTTCTGATCCTTGTTAACCCTTGCAAGACTGTTTGATTTCATCCATGGTTGTGTTCTTCTACTTTGATTGCATGACCACTTAGATTGTTTAATTATAGCCCCATATTTTTAAAGTTAGGCACTCTTTATATTCAGACCTTTCTCTTTCAAAAACAACCCTAATTTTGGGGATTGATTTCATAACTCCATTATGTAAGCTTATTTGATTTTTTCTTCACTAATTTGGACCTATTTTCTGACTTTATTCATTATTAAGCTCGAATCTTCAATTCCTTGATTTTACTATGTGATTATTGATTTTATTGTTACATTATTTACCTAAACCGAGTATTTTAAAATTTCTTTTATGTATTTACCCTTTATATCCTAGCATGACACTTGATTTCTTTCCTTAAATAGAACGCTGCCCTTATTATTCTAGTTCGAACCCCTTGATTAAATGGGTTCCCTTCTCCTGATTGATTAAGTTTGATACTGAATTATTTTCTTGCCTTATTCCCTGCCTGCTTTCAAACTATAAATACCATACTTGTCTTCTTTAAACACACGAATATTTATAAGTTCAACACACACACACTTTAAAACCCTGTTTGTTTTCTCAAATATTTGCTGAAGCTCGAGTGAATTCTCTGGCTGATTTCCTGATTTATTCTACTGTTTGAGTTTGCAACTGGTAAGTTTCTATGATTTAAATACCATTCTCAAAAACTATGTGTTCTCTTATCCATTTGCATAACCCTTCACTACATGTTTAGCTTTCTTGCATCATGTGGATGTACATTAGCATGTTATGCGCTTTCCTAATGCTTATGCATCTTTAAGTGATGTTATGCTTTTCTTACCCTTCTCTGATGTTTATATGAATGTTTTCATGTGATCTCATTCCTTTTAACCCCCCTTTTTATATATGAGTATTTGTTCTGGGCTGGGGGTAGCACATTGTTGTTATCCATGACATGGGACCAAGTTTTTGAACCTTTACTCAAAGCAGTCCCATTCCCTTAACCCCTTTATGTGTTGAGCCTTGACTAGGGGCTTGGAAGTGTCCTAATCACCATCCAGGTCCCTGTTTGACTTCCAAAGTCTGCTCTTTATCTGTTTAAACCAAATAAAAGGTTAGGGGTGTGCCAGTCCCCCTACTCACGGTTGGGCATGACCATCATTTCCTTTGGCCTTCCTTTAATCCCCTCACTTTACACTTATTCTTAGCTCTTTAACCCATGCCCCCCTATGGTAAGCCATGTTTAGGGACTCTGAAGCTCCCTTTAAACTTGGATGCCTAAGGGCTAGCAACTCAATACATTGCACAACTCAATATAATCTCTAGATTGTAAGCATTGCCTGGGCTTCCTGAAAGCCCTCAGAACTTCGAAACAGTTTAAGAGAAGGCCTTGGAACCTGGAATTGAGATTTGGTAAAACACATATTATTGGATATCAAGATTGAATTAGGCTGGTCGGATATAGCTGTCGGATGTGATGTATATTCTATTTTTTACTTTATTTTCAGTAATAACTTTGTAAAAGGAACTCGTGGAAATATTAGTAAAGGGCGTGGGAGGGTTTTCTTTATTTGCATGTAATTAAGGGTAGAAACCATGCCTGTAGGATCTAATGTCATAATTCAGTCACCTAGACACCATGCCTATATGTTCAACGCTTTAAATCACCTAGATACTATGTCTATAGGTTCAACACTCTTAATCACCTAGATACCATGTTTGTAGGTTTTAATATTTCTTAACCCAATAATTTAGAAATCATATCTATAAGAAATAATGTTCAATCATGCTCAATCATAGAAATACTGCCTATAGGACCTAATAACCAAATAAGTAGTTGCATATAGAAATCATGCCTATAGGAAATACATAAACGCTAGGCATACTGTAGGATAATCATGCTCATTTTGTGCCAGTTTAATAACTACAACATGTTCTAAAATCAAGGTGTAGATAACCTGCCTATAGGTTATAAAACTCATCTAAATCTATATAAGTAATAATCTGGCAATTAGCTTCAGCGTTTTCAGCAAAACTTGTTCAAACCTATTTATTTCAAAACTCTTACTGGTCTGCAATGCTTTTAAATTTTCCAACTTTCATCTTCTGAAACAGTTTTCAACCTTCCGCCCAAAATTTATTCATCTCATCAACCTGCAATTTCAAAACAATCTCTAAATCACCATTACCTTCAAAGTATTTTCACTATTCTGAACTTTTTTTTGCAACACTAGTGTATTTTACTTAAACAATTCTACTGATTTTCAAACCCATTTAAGAACTTGTATAATTTTCCATCTGCCATTTCAAACTCCTCTACATTAGCTTCTGAATAATATGTTTAAAATACCTAAATTTCTAACATATGGATCTGGCTCGCCTAATGCAGACTTTTTATCCAACTCTATGTGTTAAACTAATCTGTCCATTATCATTTGTAATCTTAAGACCAATCAATAATTGGAAGTCATGCTAAACTACTTGTTGTGTTGCTTAAATGGATTTTATGTGTAGCTTCGTATGTTTGTTTATTCCCCTTTATGTGATATTTATGTTTATAAATCACGCCCTGGCATTTTTACCTTTAAACTCAATATATTCCTCTACCCTTTTTCCTTGCCCTTTAGGATTAGAAGTCCTAAATAGCTTGGGACTAATAGGTTGGGACGTGTACTAGCATGCAATAAGTAAATGAAACCAATCGTGCTTAAATAACTTAACGGGTGGGAAGGGTAGAATATGGAGATGATGATAATGGTCCACTAATATCTCGTGCAGGAGTGACTTTCTAGATATTGCACTGACGTGATCCATATTATTTTCAAACCTAGGACCCCTTCCCTTTGTTTATACGATATAATGTTTTCCTCAGTAAATTATGTTTTATTTTCAAAGCCACTTATGTCCCTTCTTTTCAAAAACTGTTAACTTGTTCACATGCTCTATGTGCAAATTTTGTTTGTTTACTATTATTCTTCGTAAAATCACAACTTAGCAAGGCCGGGAACCACATTAGTAGATCTTGAGTGGTGCCTAACACCTTTCCTCAAGATAATCTCAAGCCCCTACCCGAACTCTATTTTTCCTACGAATCCTTTCTTTTCTATAAAAAAGTTTCCTAATGCACTTTAATCATTAGGTGGCGACTCTCCAAATTCCATGACACGATTCCTCCAAAGGGAATGAGAGTCATTTTGTTGTAAAATCTGATTCCGCCATTTAGGGGGTTAAAGAGGGGGCGTCGACACCCCGCAGAGTTGTAAGATTTGAAGGCGCAATTGAAGGACTTACTAGATAAGGGCTTTATTAGGCCTAGAACTTCACCTTGGGGTGCACCAATTCTATTCGGGCGAAATAAAAACGGGTCGTTACATATGTGTATTGACTATTGACAGTTGAATATGTTTACTATAAAGAACAAGTATCCACTTCCAAGAATTGATGACTTGTTTGACAACTCTAGTGTGCCAAGTATTTCTCCAAGATTGAGTTACGTTAAGGGTATCATCAGGTAAGGGTTAAGGAGAAGGATATTCCAAAGACGGCCTTCCGGACAATATATGGGCACTTTCAATTCTCGGTGATGTCGTTCAGGCTAACAAATACCTCAGCAGCTTTTATGGATCTCATGAATACGGTATTCAGGCCCTATCTTGATGTTTTCATGATTGTATTCATTGATGACATTCTGGTGTAATCTCGTTCGGAGGTGGAACATGCGGGCCACTTGCGGATAGTATTACAGATGCTTCAGGATCGTAAGTTATATGCTAAGCTCTCCAAATGTGAATTCTGGCTGAACTCGGTTGCATTCCTTGGCCATGTGATATCTGAAGAGGGTATTAGTGTCGACACTCAGAAGATTGATGCAGTAAAGAATCGAACGAGACCTGCAAAACCATAAGAAGTCTACAACTTCCTAGGACTAGCAGGATATTATAGGCGATTTCTAGAAGGGTTTTCCTCCATATCAGCACCATTGACTAAGTTAACATAAAAAGGTACCAAGTTCTAGTGGTTCGACACTTGTGAATGTAGTTTTCAGGAGCTGAAGAATCGATTGAAATCTGCACCAGTGCTCACTCTCCCTGAAGGAACAGAAGGATATGTGGTATATTGTGATGCCTCATGTATAGGTTTGGGGTGTGGATTGATGCAACGTGTAAAGGTGATTGCTTATGCATCAAAAAAATTGAAGAAGCATGAAAAGAATTACCCAACCCATGATTTGGAGTTGGCTGCAGTAATATATGCTTGGAAGATATGGCAGCACTACTTATACAACATCCATGTTGACATCTACACAGATCACAAGAGTTTACAATACATCTTCAAACAGAAAGAGTTGAATTTGAGGCGGCGTAGGTGGCTTATATTACTAAAATACTACGACGTCGAGTTATTGTATCATCAAGCTAAAGCCAATGTTGTGGCAGACGCTCTCAACTGTAAGTCAATGGGAAGCCTAGTACACATTGAGGTAGGTAGATGGGGGTTAACTAAAGAGCCTCGTCGGCTAGCCAATATGAGAATCAAATTATTAGACTCTGAAGATGGAGGTGTTACTGTACATAATACATCAAAATCCTCTTTGGTAGCAGAGGTAAAAGCACGGCAGTATGCAGATCCTATCTGAGTACGATTGAGAGGAAATTATTACTTTTGAGATCGGAGGAGATGGGGCACTGAGATACGAAGGTCGATTATGTGTGCCTAATGTGGAAATGTTGCAAGAAAAGATTATGAATGAGATTTATCAATCCCGATATTGCATCCATCCCAGCTTGATGTCAATGAGAAATATTGCTGGGATAACTTGAAGAAGACTATTGCATAATTTGAAGCCCAATGTCCCAATTGTCAACAAGTAAAGATAGAACATTGCAAACCTGCTGGATTTCTTTAGAATAAAGATATTTGGACCTGGAAATAGGATGTGATTATATGGACTTCATTATTGGATTACCTTTCTTTTATCATAAGTTTGACTCCATCTGGGTGATAATTGATCGACTTACAAAATATGCCCATTTTCTGCCAATTATGACAACTTACACAGCTGAATATTATGCGAAGTTAAATATCTAGGAGATTGTTAGGCTTTATATTGAGTATATATTATATCAGATTGAGGAGCTCAATTTATGGCTAACTTTTGGAGGTCTTTTCAGAAGGGTTTAGGCACACAAGTGAATCTCAGCACTGCATTTCATCCGCAAATAGACAGTCAGGCTGAGCGTACCATTCAGACAGTAGAAGATATGCTACGAGAACGTGTTCTAGATTTTAAGGGAAATTGAGATAACCATATTCCACCCATAGAATTCGCCTATAATAATGGATAGCATTCCAGTATTAAAATGGCCACATATGAGGCACTATGCGGGATAAGATGCAGATGAATAGTTGGATGGTTCGAAGTTGGTGAAACAGAATTATACATGCCAGATTTGATATACCAAGACATTGAGAAGGTAAAGGTGATACAGTAACAATTGAGGACGGCACAAAGCAGGCAAAAGTCTTATTTCGATGTCCGACGTCCTGATTTGGAGTTTGAGGTTGGTTATTGGATTTTCCTAAGGATCTCAGCAACGAAGGGTGTTATGCGTTTTGGGGAGAAATTTAAACGTATTCCAAGGTATATCGGTCCGTATAAAATGCTTTGCCAAATTGGAAATGTTCCTTATAAATTAGAGTTGCCATTCGAATTAGAATTTGTCCATATGGTATTCTACATATCAATGTTGAGGAAATGTATTGGAGACCCTTCTCGAGTTGTCCCTATCAAAGATGTACAAGTTATAGAGGATCTATCATATGAATAAGTGTCAGTGGCTATATTAGATCGACAAGTCCACAAACTGAGAACAAAAGATGTAGCTTCCATCAAAGTATTGTGGAGGAACAAGAATATAGAAGAAATGACATGGAAAGCAGAAGAAGATATGAAGTCTAAATACCATTACCTATTCCAGAATATTGATAACAAGGATGCTGGTGGAACCCAGGATATATAAGAAAGGTGGCACGACTGTATGAGGTAAGAAATAACTGGAGAACACTCTTCCTTAATACAAAATGCTGATATGCAGATAAAGTACATGTCCATAATGCTTTGTGTAGCCTTGTGAGGCCATATGTTGGGCTTAACTACTTGCAAATTTTGCTAGTGACCATTTTATAGGGGAAAATTGACCAGAACTTTCTGTTGGAATCCACGATGATTTGGACTCCCCATAAACCCTTACATTCGAGGACAAGTGTTCCCGAGGGAGGGTGTTACAACCCATATTCACGTATGTTAGTTCATGCCATAAGGTAGTCAACATAAATCCATGAAGATATGATTTTTAAGATGATAAGAAGTTAATCCTATTGGTCTTAAATGATACAAAGGTGTATAAGGGTGGTTAACAAGTATTAGAAGTTAAACGAATCAAGGATGTTGTCAGTCGTATTTTCGGGTAAACCTAGAGATGCTTAATACACTCAAGAGGTAGTTTCTCAAAGTATTTGAATCATATAGTATCTGTATCATAAGTCTATAATTCAAACAGGTTATGAGACAAAAGTCGACAAAAGTTGTCGCAACTTAGGTTCATAATTTTACTTAAACATTAGGTCGAATGTTACTACGATTTTCTCCCAATTTAGTTAGAATTATGGAGTGATCTAACTACTGTATTGAATATCTATGAGTCTAGTCTCTAACTCATTAAATTGTTCATTGATACGATCTCGGAGTAGAGAGATATTTGCATTTTTGCGAGACCGCGCCAAGCACCTCTCTATGGGGCACACTAAGGCGGTTTAAGACATTTGGATCTATATAGGATGCCTTCAACCCATTTTAAGTCATTTATTTTCACTATTTTAAGACCTTATAACCCTAGGAACACCCTCTCAAGGTCATCTAAGGATTCAAGACCCAAACAAAGGGCAAACAACACAAATCAAGTGTCGGAAATCCCGTGGTGCTAGTAGGTGTCTAATTCTTCATGTTGTTTCTCATTTTTGTGTTGTTATAGTTCGTGTGGGAGGAATTTTTTTAAAGGATTCATGTTGTTTCTCACTTGAGGGATTATACTCCCTCAAGTTCTTAATATCATCCCTAGCTGATTTCAAGCCTTCTAAAGTGATTCTAGTGCCGAAAAATACTAATTGATTTCTTGTGTCGCTTCTTTGTTGTTGTTGCATCATTGGAGGGGTATTTAGTGGAGAATTAGTGTCAAATTGGAGTTGTTCTTTCTGTATAAAGGTTAGGAACCTCGTACTCTATATGTATTTAAGAATATCCAAGTTGCGGTTAAGTTATTGAAGCTAGAACTTGTGATATATCGAAACGCTAGGTAGTAATGTTATTGGTCGGTGGACTATTTTAGGAGGTTCAATATGATTAACATTAATGTTTTATGGGCTGTTTGGTTTTTGTTTACACTTGTGGGAAGTCAAAAAAAGAGGGGAGGTGCTGTCCATTTTATCGTAAAATAGGTTGTGGTCGGTACATAATAGTTACGACGCTTAAATGTTAATGATAGTGTAATGTCACCTATTGTAGACTAAGGACTCATGACATTTGCATAGCTTGAGGTCGGGCAACATATACAAGGTATGTAAGGCTATCCCTTTCCTTTTTTGCATGACTTCGATCGTATATAATATAGTGAATGAGCTTCTAATAATACTCCACTCTTAGAAGCTAGCAGTACTTACATTGTTTTCCCTCTTATGGAATGATTGATGTGATGTTGCTTCTCTTATTCTTATGTTATCAGTGTTGTTGGTACTTCTTGATTATTATAAGGTTCATAGTGAAGAGTTAGTCTTATTGACTTGTATAGGGGATACCGACCTTACGCCACTCTGAACGGTTTAGAACGTTATTCCATGAGTCAAGCATGCACTATATGTATTGTCACGACCCTAGTTCACGAATCGTGAATATGTCATGACGGCACCCAGTCCTCGTGACTAGGTAAGCCTAAAATAATGCGGAATGTATAATTTTATGAAAGAAAGATAAGATAATAGTGGTATGATGTAAATGAAATGTAATAAGTGCCACTCGGCACATACACTTTGCCAAATACCAGAAGAAAACACAACTACCAAGACCTAAAAACTCACGGGCAACATATACTAAGAAAAAGTACAATTGTGGCTCTATACATCAAGAATGTCTATACAACGGAAATAAGGGAAATAGCTGATATCACTAATGAGAATAGAAGAAGACTCTCCGAACCTACGGATGTAGCAGATCATACCTCAAGTCTCTTGAAGGTTCTCCTAATCAGTTGTAGTGCGCCTGGTCTGATGTACCTGGATCTGCACAACAAAAGTGTCCAGAAGAGTAGTATGAGTACACCACGGCGGTGCTCAGTAAGTGTCAAGCCTAACCTCGATGGAGTAGTGACGAGGAAGGTCAGGGCCCTACCGAGAAATAATAAGAATAATGATAATAATAATACCGAACAGCTCAAATAAGAGTAAGTCTGAAATAACAGCAATGAGATAAATACTACAATCGTATACAATTAAGCTAACAAAGAGAAATCAACACAACAAGTACAAATCAACAAATCCAGGATATCCGGGAATTGAACTCGCAGTCCCTCTTTATACTCAACAACTCAGGATCTCTGGGAATCGAACCCGCAGTCCATACATCATTCTCATAGGATCTTCTGGAATTGAACCCGCAGTCTGTATATCAGTATCTCTAGGTCTCCATGAACCAAACCCGCAGCCCTCGGATCTCCGGGAATTGAACCC
Source organism: Nicotiana noctiflora (assembly GCA_032618575.1). Taxonomy (NCBI): domain Eukaryota; kingdom Viridiplantae; phylum Streptophyta; class Magnoliopsida; order Solanales; family Solanaceae; genus Nicotiana; species Nicotiana noctiflora. Next base: position 123,387 of record JASVEL010007648.1, read on the forward strand.
GCAGTCCGTATCTCAATATCTCAGGATCTTCGGGAATTGAACCCGCAGTCCGTATCTCGATGACTCAGGATCTCTGGGAATTGAACCCGCAGTCCGTATCTCAATGACTTAGGATCTTCGGGAATTGAACCCGTAGTCTGCATATCAGTATCTCTGGGTCTCCGGGAATCGAACCCGCAGCCCTCGGATCTCCGGGAATTGAACCGGTAGTCCACAAACACAACCGATAAGAGGAAAAACACAGAGAAATATGAATTACATAGCTACAAATTACACCAAATCCAGTCTCAACAAGTTTCAGGAAGTTCAATTAAGACAAGTAGGCACTTAGACAGATTATCCTATCTAATCATGCTTCTCTAACTAACATCAGATAAGTCTTACAACTGGATCAATTAAATACCAAGAATATCACGATTTGAATAGTTCAAGTAAGATGGTTTTTCAACAATTTGCGCAAGTACACGCCCGTGACCTTGCGTACAAGGCATTTAAATCAACACATAATATCCTAGGGGAGAAGGTTCCCCCACGCAAGGTTAGACAAGTCACTTACCTCAATTCCGGTACAAAACCGCTAAGAAACGACTCCCTTGCCACGAGTAACCGACTCTGAGTGGCCCGAATCTAGTCAAACCAATTAAACAATGTAAATAACATTGCAAGTAACTAATTACAATGATAAAATTAAAGCTGCGGTGCCGAACACGGGTGAAATGACCAAAATACCCCTACAGTCATCGGCTCGGAATTGAAATATTTTTACGTTTTCTGAACCCTCGTACTCTCACAAGTATAACCATAACAAAATTATATAATTTTCATGTTATTTCGACCCTCATATCAAGGATTTATCCTTTTTCAACTTTGGGGCTCAAAATCCCAATTTTTACCATCCAAACACGGATAAAAATAGAAACCAGTAGAAATAATCATGGAGAAACATCAAAATAAAGGTCTTGTGTTTACCTCCTTGATGATACGAGAACAACGCCACAAAAATCACCTCAATCGGAGCTCTAAAACCCAAGATATGCCCAAAATACTAAACTTCTCGGTTTTAAACACAATCAAGGCCCATTTTCCGCTTTTGCGGGTAATTTTCGCATATGTGGGACAGCTTTTGCGGTTCTATTTCCGCTTTTGCGGTTCCGCATCCGTGGTCAAATTCCGTTTTTGCGGTTCTGACAGATACCAGCACTTTTCTCGGCACGGAAACGAGCATAACTTCCTCATACGATATCCAAATTCGACGATTCTTTTTGCTATGGCTCCGAAATTACGATACGGATATAATGGTTAAAAAAAACTGAATTTGGAGATCATTTACTTAATATGGTACCCCTTTATGTCCCAAGAAGCAATGTTGAAACATCAAATAAGAGCGTGATCACAACCGGAAACACACCCGAGGCCCCTGGGACCCCATTCAATCATACCAACCAACCCTAAAACACATTACAGACTTGCTCGAGGCCTCAAACCATATCAAACAACTCTAAAACCATGAATGACATCCCGATTCAAACTTTATGAACTTTGAAGTTTCCAACATCTATTTCTGATGTCGAAACCTATCAAATCGCGTCCGATTGACTTCAAATTTTGCACACACGTCGAAAATGATATATCAAAGCTACAGACACTTTCGGAATTCCATTCCGACCCTCTGATCAAAATCTCACCTATCAACCGAAATTCACCAAAATACTAACTTTGCCAATTCAAGCGTAATTCTACACCGGTCATCACAAAAATATTTCGGACACACTCCTAAGTCCCAAGTAACCTAACGAAGCTATCCCAACCATAAAATTGCATTCCGAGCCCGATATCAAAATTTTCACTTCAGGTCAAGCTTCTTAAAAACCTTCAAATTCCTACCTTTACCCAAACAACTCCAAAATGACCTATGGACCTCAAAATTCATTTCCGATCGCGCTCCCAAATCCAGAATCACTATATGGAGCTACGCCCAGTCTTGAAATTCCAAACGAACATCGATAACCCTGAAATGCACTTCAAGTCAAACTTATGAAATTTCTTCCAAAATTCTAACTTCCACAATAGGTGCCAAAAAGCTCCCGGGTTATCAAAAAACCAAACCGGGCATAAGCCGAAGTCTGATATCATTGTATGAACCTGCTGGACCCTTTAGATCGTGATTCCGAGGTCGTTTACTCAAAAATCCATTCATTCTTTCATCTTAAATCTTCTAAAATGGGAATTTTTGTTTAAATTTAACTCCATCTCTCTGAATTTAGATTTCGATCGTGCAAACAAGTCATAATACCCAAAATGAAGCTATTCATGGCCTCTACGGAGCCCTAGTACTCAAAACGACTGGTCGGATCGTTACATTCTCTACCACTTAAACATACGTTCGTCCTCGAATGTGCTGAGAACTGTACTGGAGTACTCTGAAATCATTTTTAGCATCTTATGCACCTTATCGTGCTTCCGAAACTCAACTGAGCACATTAGCCTGATATAATCTGAAGATACTCCCCTTTATTCGAACAAATTAGTCTTAGAGCCTAATTCCAACATCCGGAATTCTTTGTCCGGCCTGTATTCATCAAGAGATCACTCAATTATTCGCCACACGCCGTCCTCAAACATGACTGCATAACCTTGCTAGATTCTTACCTCGCAACACAAAATCCACAGGACCACGATAATATTTTATGATCAAATTAGCCAAAGTTCAATGAATCAGATGCTCCCATTGCACCTGATGACCTACATAGGTCTTGTTCTAACTTTTACAACACTGACACAATGGAAGAGATGTGCCGATATTCATAACCAACTACTGAATAAACTATTCATTTGATCTATACTCCTGACAAGAATGATCTTTTCTCTATAATATACTTCATATAATCAGTTTGCACTGACCCCAAATCCAATAACCTCATCTCACCCAGTACGAACTGCTCAGGCGATAAGCCACCTCAGACATAATCAAAAGTCTCACAAGATGACACAATGTGCCAGTAGGCTACTAATTCGTACGCGATACAAAAGGAAGGCGAACTCTAGAAAGAACTATTCAACTCGCACACTAACATGTACTTCCTCAGAAAATAGGAAACAGGACACATAAAAGAAAATATGGGAACTGAAATAAATATCACACTGTTGCAGCGTGCAACCCGATCCAAACAATATACACATGGCGGCATGCCACCCGATCCATATATAGAACTCACATAAGGAGATATACGTCAAGCTGAATAGCTCATCACATCAAAATACTGAATATCGGTCATAAGCACACTAATTAAGGTGCATAATATCATTCAAAAGGAAACATATAACGTTATAGGCTACAAACTCAAGCACAACTGAGGTGCGATACATGATCTAAGTCTCAAGAGCCATCATGCCCATGTAACATCTCCGCTGAGCGGAACCTCAACACATAAGGAATTTACCAAGCCGTCTCACAGCTCATACGACGCAATATATCTTTACAAGAATTAACTAACCACAAAATAAGACCGCGACTATCCCTCCATAAAGAGTGCATTACTGAAATAAACACAACTAGCCTGATATAAGGCTCACTTCCACATTTAAATCTATCCACCGACCTTAAGTCTATCCGGATCGTGCCAAGCTAAGCCAATAATATTTCACGGGTCTATAACCCAATAAGCAGAGTGCCCTCCATACATAAATTCTCAAATGGATGATATTACCAAAATCCTCATACTTGGTTTAAACGTCTTATTAATCAAGTGACTACATGTCACACTTATACAATCTTCTTGTGGGACAAGCTCCCACCATCTTCTGAATAATTAACGGGCATGCACATTCAAACCACCGGCTGCACTAACGTTGAAAAGCGATCAGGAGTCCCTAATCGGGATGCAAATCCTTTCTCATAGAACACCGATCTTAAGTCATACTGACGTTAATACCCATCTTACTCAAAACACTGAAACTCCTTTCCTGCTCATCCGGGTTCTTTATATCACATTGTGACGACCCAACGGGTCATCACTTATTTAATTAATCATTTCGAGCTTCTGAGGCCCTGAAAACCTCATTCCATGTTGCCTCGATTTACGTGCACAATCCGAGCATGTAGCCGGAAAGATTTTGTGATAGAAAAATATGAATTCTATGAGAAATTTGGATAAAAATGATATTAATATTGATATGGTTGACTTCGGTCAACATTTTTGGTAAACGGATCCGGACCCGAGATTGGATGGTCCCGAGAGGTCCGTAGGAAAATATGGGACTTGGACATGTGTCCGGAGTCGAATCCTGAGGCCTAGAGCCCAAGATATGAATTTTTATGTGAAATTGTTTTTGATGTAATTGTTAAAGGAAAAATGAATTAATTGACCTTGGTATCGGGCTCGTATTTTGGTTCCGACGCCCGGTACAAGTCTTAAATATTATATATGTGATTTCTATAAAGTTTGGTGACATTCGGATGTCGTTTGAGATGTTTTGGACCTTGAGTCCCAAGTTTGAAAGTTTTGAAAACCAAAGGTATGAAAATCATGAATTTGAGGCTTGATTTGATGAAAACAAGGTGATATTGGCGATGTGATCGCACAAATAAG